>BGPR01003236.1:102905-130337 GCA_013235015.1 Araneus ventricosus
CTGTTAAAAATAGACATGTAATTCCAATTTTGTTAATACTGTTAAAAATAGACATTTAATTGCAATTTTGTAATTACTGTTAAAAATAGACATGTAATTGCAATTTTGTTAATGCTGTTAAAAATAGACATTTAATTATAATTTTATTAATGCTGATCAAAGCAGAAATTTATTTGTAATTTCATGAATGCAGACTTTATTACTGGGTAAATAATTCTCATTCCTAGAAAACCAAAGTGAACGATGTCACTTTATTGTCGAGAGGTCTACTAATCACAGAAATACTGGTCTAGCATACTCCATTTTCAAGTTATTGAGTTCCCAGATCGACAGAAAAGATATTAAAAATTGATTTCGAGAGTTATGAATGTCTAAAAGGAGGAAATTCATCAAAACTTCCAGATAGAAATTTTTGAGGTTACAAGACTTTCCCTTACTGTACATCATAAACAAGAAAGTAGAAAAGAAAAAAGTAAAATTTTGATGTCATATTTGCGATAGATTCCAAAAATATAAATGTTGAAAAGGATCAAGACATCACGCAGTTAAAAAAAAGTATTCTTGTTTAGATTGAAATATTTTAATTCCGATGGTTCAGATTTCTGAATCTGTTTCTGACGAGGCCTTTCTGAACATTGTTCCGAAGTAGAAACTTCTCAATAATTCTTGAACAGATCTGTAAGATGCCTTTCATCGCTTCGACTAGCTTATGCAACAACTCTCGTATACAGGGTTCCCACATATATCCATTACACACACACCCTTAACTTCTAAACGGTGACAGCTTTAGCCATAAATTTGGTGTCTAGGTATAGTGAAAAGGCTATGCGCTGCTCGATGAGGCATCTTACAACGCCATCTATCGGCAAATTTTGGAATTGGCGGTCATATCTCGTAAATGGTGAAAGATACGAGAAAAATGTCAATTAGAAAGTTGTAGAGCACTCTCGATTTAGTACGAAAAGATACCTTGCGTACATTAATACTCAAAACAGGATGTAAAAAATGAACAATTTGTTTGATTGTGATTTCCAACACTGTCGTTTTCGTACTAAATCGTGAGTGCTCTAAAACTTTCTAATTGACTTTTCTCTCGTATCTTTCACCGTTTACAAGATAGGACCTCTAATCACAAAATTTCCCGACAGATGGCGTTGTAAGTTGTCTCATCGAGTAGCGCATAACCTTTTTACTGTACCTAGACACCAACTTTATGGCCTAAGCTGTAACCGTTTAGAAGTTAAGGGGGGTATAACGGATATAATTGCGAACCCAGTATATTTTATTCTATAAGAGAAGCTCCGTTCACCGTATCTTATCTCAATCGAGAAGATCTCAAATATCAGAAAGTCAAACTGATTTCCTGACGATCACTTGGCATATATATATTTGTTTTTTTACTTTCTGCTCTACGAGTATACGAAAAGAAAGTATTGTGACAGTCAAAAGTTCGAGATTTTGATGAATCCAATTGTTTTCAATCTCTCCTAGATTGTTTAGTTTAAATTTTATATTAACGTCCCGTCTTGGAGCAACACGATGGCTATTTTGGGACGGACCTCTTAATTTTGAACCGCTATCAGATCACGAGGACGACATCCGAGTTGGCGGGTCCCTCTTCAAACCACCACCATCGGGAGGACGTTTATTCACCTACGTATGAATTAACGCGCAACAGCCTCTAATATATAGCGGATCTTCGTTGGAATCGGGATTCGAACCTGCAACCCTCCGTCGTCGAAGATAAAATCTTGCCACTAGGCCAACACGGCCTCCTAGCCTTGTTGGAAGAAACCATATATAATTTAAAATTAAATAATAATAAATAATTTAAAATAAATATAAAAACAATATAGCCTAATATTATTCTCACAATGAAATACAGAAAGATAATAAGATTACAAACTATTACTATGAAAAAGACAACCCAAATATGGAATTCCAACAATCAAATGCCAATCGACCTTAGGAATCGATTATATCACATTATTTCGAAATTTATAGGCGCCAACATTCTGTGAGGGCAAATTGTTGGAAAAAGACAACACATATAGGAGTAAATCTCCAAAATATATTAAGAAAAGAACGAGGAAATTAACTAAATGCTTCTGATTTAAAGTCATAGCAATAAATGCCAAAAGATAAATACGAAATTATATATATATAAATATAATGATAAGATACGTGGTAGAGAAAAGAGGTTAATTTCTCTTTTGTCGATAGCAACAATCGGTTTGTTTACAATCAAAACCTGTAGCCTCCTCCATGTTAGGCATAACTTCACAGTCATATCCTGTCACCACATTTGTTCTGGTGTCAAATAACTTTTCCTAAAAAAAGATGAGTTTTAAATGAACAATCCACAATGTTTCTCACAATATAATGAGACTTTGGATGAAATGATTCGAAGGACATCAGTTAGACATGAAGCAGATGGGCTTAGAGGAGCCAGAGAACGTTTAGATCGTCAAAATAGTTTAAGTCAGCGAAGATATAATCGTGGCATTTCACAAATTGAGGTTACCATCATGGAACTTACTATTGCGAACACTGTATATTGGCTACTTTTCTGTTATGCGCACACCATTTGGCGCTTTTTCTTGTCTTGGCTTATTTTCTTAGAGCACTGAATCGTCTGATTGGCTCTAGAAGTGTTTACTATTGCGAACACTGAATATTGGCTACTTTTCTGTTGTGCACTCACAACTTTGCACATTTTCTTGTCTTGGCTTATTTTCTTAGAGCACTGAATCGCCTGTTTGGCTCTAGAAACGTTTACTATTGCGAACACTGCATATTGGTTACTTTTCTGTTGTGCGCACACCACTTGGTTCCTTTTCTTGTCTTGGCTTATTTGCTTAGAGCACTGAATCGCCGGTTTATCTCTAGAAGCGTCAGGAAAATCATGGTATGCGTATAACCGAGCGCAGAGACTCTGTGCTGGATAAGCTAGATTTCAGATTTGTGGTTGCCGGTCTCATTGTGAACACGATAATTCAAAAACGCAATGATCTAGATGGATGAAATTTGGTATTTTTTGTCACCAAAATTGTGAATCTATCAAATTTTGGATGAAATTTGTCTGCGGGAAGTCTGTCTGTTTCTACGGACACGATAACTGAAAAACGCAAGGAACTAGATGGGTGAATCTTAGCAGATAGTTTTAACATCAAAATTGTAGGCGTGTATCCAAATATGAACAAAATCCGGGAATTTGTTGACCGTCTCTCTGTCTGTGTGTTTGCTTCTATTTGAACGCGACAACGCAAAAACTCTATGATTTTGATAAATAAATTTTGCTTTGCGGTCTTTCTCTTTCTCTGTCGTGACCAAATTTAAATCTTTATCAAATTCTGGACACAATTCGAAATATCTGCTCCGTTTTTCTCATTATTCTGCGAATTAAATTAATAAATATTAATATTTCTTATAATTTAAAAAATATTTAATTTATTTTTATTTAAAATATATATAAAATATGATATGCATTTAAATATATTATATATTATAAATATTCGTAAATTAATTTTATTAATAATTTAATTTACACATATTAATAATCATTAAAATATATTTAAAATTATATAGTATAATTATTAGTATACTTACATTATTATTTTATTGCATTATTTTATAATTATTGTATTTAAACCCCGCACATATTGTGTCAATATAGTATGTGCAAGTGCTTGTTGTAAAATCCTGGTACGTGACTCAATTTCAAGCTTTTACCCTCCCTCTGTTATATATGGTTGTCATAAATTATTGAACGCATATCAAAAATTAATTTTTAAAACTAATAATGTTACACATACGGTTTTTGTTTATAATTAGAGGACTTTAAAAAAAAGTTTTTTTCAGATAGGTAACGCGCCGTTACTGTGCTCTAGATGTTCGTAAATTATTGGACATCTCCCATTTTTGAGAACCATTATCTGTGAAAGCTAGATGAAAAACAAAAGCATGTATTTTCAGGAAATTTTATGCTCTTTCGTTCGTTAAATCAATTATAATTTCAAAACTGAATAGTTTTTGAGATATTCAAGAAAAACTGAAAAAAGAAAACTAGAAAATCCGCACAGGCTTCTGCTGATCGGTAGCCATTCCGTATGAAAATCTCTCGCTGTAGCAAATGTACAACACCGTATTCGTACGCCACCTATATGAAAAAATATTCATATGCTCTCCTATTTAATAGAAAAAAACACAGTTGTAACATTATTAGCTTTTTTAAATTAATTTTTGAAATGGGTCCAATAATTTACAGACTCTTTTGGATGAATTTTCTGTTTTGTTTACTTACATTAAAAACCTTGACTTTATTTATATTACTTTGAACTTCCGCTTTGAAGACTCCATTGACTTAGCATTACACCGGAATTACGTAGTTGCGGCATTTTAATATAAATAAACAGAACAGAAAACTCGTTCAAAAGCAGAAATACACTGAAAGATCCGTATTGTGTTAACATACATGGAAGTTGAGCGGAAAACACTACCGATTTCTGGCGACATACCGGTTTATTTTCGACTACACATTGTTGCATAAAGATTTATGGTGATCTGGTTTCGTTCGATCACCTCCTAACTACAATGAGTTTTCAAACACCCTGTATATTTTCCAGTCAGTCTGAGAAAATGTTAAAACATCTAACACGACAATCACGAATCTCGATGTATTGCGAAGAAATTATGTTAAATCTACGGATTGAATATCTAAAAAAGACAAAACAGCAATAATAGAAGCACTGCATTTGGTGGGCGCAAGTGCTGTTTCATCCAAGAAAAATTGCGAACAAAAAGATATAAATACGAAATAAGGGAAGATTTAATAGTGAAAGAGTTACAAATACAGAAAATAAAAACTACAAAAATACCTCTATGAAAAAATCAACAAAAAATTATTTAAGTTTTTAGTTAGTGTTTCCCTCACTAGATGGAGATAGGTGCGCACACCTATAAACAAAGTTTACTTTGGAAAGTCGTTCTTTCTTTTCCCATTCCATTACTTAAGAGGTAAGACATTTTAAGCCTTTCTTTTCAGACTATGTTTAAAAGACTGTTTTGAATTTCTTCTTTGTTGATAAATGTTTTTCTTCTAAATTTATTCCGGAATGGGTTCAGGCCTTAGAGGAAAATTAAAATTCAGACCTTAAAGTCTCTTTCCTCTACAGGAAACCTATTCTGATTTTGAATCTGCATGGATGAATGGCCTCTGATGACGTCATCCGACGGATTCTTATTCCTCCTCGTTGTTTGTTATTATTTTTTGTATTTTTGACTCTTTCACTATTAAATCTTCCCTTATTTCGCATTTATAGGCTATATCTAATGTATGAAATCCCGATGAAGCCCTATTGATAAATATATAATTGCTAAGAAAAATAAATTTCTCAAATACATCCAAGGAAAAACAGGCTTGAAGGTTTTCCAAACAAACTAAAGTTTCGTCTTTTCTCGATTTAATCTGTTGCATCAAAATGTTGACAGCAGAAATACAAGAAACAAAATCCAAATCCGTCGATATTTCATTGAAGGCAGAATTACGAAAGACATTCCGGGATCAAGTCAAGGATTCAAAGAATCAACTAAGTTATACTTTCAGAACTCCAAAAGAATTTTAGTTCCGAAAGTTAGGATTTTTCAATTCATTTTTCACATGGCTTTGCGTGTATTTGTTCCTATGCATCAGCTTCTCTTCTGCAATCCTTTAGACAGCTCGCTGAGATATATTTTACTGCACAGATTAGCTTTTTTTTATTACTCTCGTGTATTTTATTCTAGCAAAGGAATTCTGTTCTCCGTATCTTATCTCAATCGAGAAGATCTCAAATATCAGGAAGTCGACCTGATTTCCTGGCGATCGATTGGCCCCAATGTTTGCTTTTTTCACGAAGCTCTAAGCTTCAGTGCATTCAGCTTTGATTTGTTAATACGGGAGATATTTGCTGTGGAGGTAACTGGCATTTTGTCTGTACTAGTACTCAAAATAATCTGAGAATAAATATTTAACCAAAGCTGCTATAGGTTGATGAGATTGCTTTGGCTAAATTAATAAAAACTTGATAAATAAATTTTTATTAACCCGTTATTTATCACTTCCCCTTTTTTCAGGAAGCTTGTTTTATTTTTTGTTTCTACATAAATAGGGGATTCCTGGTCAAAACGGAATACCTAAGGTTTGGAGGGCTGTGAGAAGATAACTAATACTCAGAGAAGTTTGAAAATGCAACGATATAAAATTTATTTATTTCGTCACACATATTGAATTTAAAAACTATTCTATGATCAGTACATAAGTTGTTATACACGATTTAGAAAAATTTGCCAAATGGTCGGTTTTGCTCAGAGCCGGGGCGAAACGAACTATGTTTTGTGTACTCCTTCAAAATTTTTAAATATTAAAAAGTATTGTTTTGTTATGACTATTCAACAAACTATAAGTTATATTAAGTATAAGAAATCTAAATAAAATTAGTTCAGATATTATATCGGTAATCAAAAATTAATCAAAGGAAAAATAAAGTCTTCGATAAAACTCACAATACATCTTCCTCAACACTTTCTTCTCCGTCAATAGGCAAATTACACTGGGGCTGTTTTGCCCGAGCCGTTTTACCCCAAGTGCAGAGGTTAACAAAGAACTATTCCAAGGTTAGGCTAGAAACAAAGGAACTGCGATGCAAATCACGAATGAACAGTCCAAAGAGTAATACTAACGAAAAAGCAGTGCTTATCGAAACATAATAATAGCTTTTTTGAATTAACTTAGGAAAAAAAAACTCGGCGAAATTACAGTATTATGCTTAAAAACGAGGAAATCTTCAAAAATATCCGTAGTAGCCAACTCTCATGGACTTTGACGGCTCAATTATGTGCAGTAGAGTGTGTTATGAAATTCAAGAAGTTTTCACTAATTTGCGGAAAAAGCTGGACGAAAAAATGAGAGGTTCTCTCTAACTCCGTAGTTCTGTTTTGCCCCGTATTTCTCTACTGGAATTTTTTGGTGTGATTGTTGCATCTAAATGTTGAACTGACTGCTATAAAAGCTACAAATCCACTAAAAAATTAATTTTTCTAAATTAAAGGCAATTAATTCCATTTAAAAGTTAATTAACCAGTTCTAATTAACAAAATTTCAGAAATGGCATTTTCTTTTATGTATCATTCATGTTATAATATTAATGCATTTTTTTGAAAAAAAATAAATAATTGAGTTTTGGCGCAACATTGGTTAACTCACATGGCTATATTAAAAAATAAATAAATGAAATTAAAAAAGCTGCTATCAATTAATTTTCCATTTTCGTACAATTCAAAAATTGCTACTGTAAGAGATACGTTGGAAGATATTAATGAATATAAGAAATGCGAAAAATCGAATATACTATTTAGAGTACAAGTTGAACATAAGTCAGCTGAATATAAATAAAATTTTAAGTTATAAATTTTAAATTCTCCTGAGTGAGGAACACATCATCTGAATCGCGCATTTTTTCTAATCGATTTCGAAATTACAATTTATTGTTTTGTCTAATTTTTAATTATCTCTTATTTTGTTTTGTCTAAGACATATCAGTAATAAAACAGATTTAGTTCTTTATTCTCTGAAACATCAAATTAAAATTTCGCCATTTTATTGAGGATATATAATTTTTAAAAATCATTGCAGTGCTGTAACTTTCTTAGAAGATAATAAATAGCAAATGTTTTAACAGACGGTTACAATGCTTGCCAAATAAAAATTTCAGTACAAATGTTTTTATGTATTTGCTTTTATTCGTTCTGAAAAAAAGAAATGTAATCTTTTATAACACAGGAACTTTTTTCTCTGTTTCCGCTAGTTCTATAGAACAGACGATATTTAACTTCCCCTCTTTTTTTTCTTGCTATGACAGTTTAAAGAAGCATTTATTTGTAAAAATTCTAAATGATATTTGCAGTGTAAAAGCAAATGGAGTCCGCAAATATATCTTTGATAGAAAAGCGATTAAATAGTTCGTTAAAATTACATTTCCAGTTTTTACTTATTAGCTTTCAAAGGTGAATATTTTTTTAAATATTTTTCTAAGATATCGCATTTATTTTTTCAAATCACTGTTGACAGTTTATCAAGTTTGCAGGGATTTCAAGAAAAAAGTTCCCTCCAGATTTTTTTAATGCGAATTTGTAATGCTGCTAGGAATTTCTAATCGTTTGTGAAAAGGAATAAAAAGCTGTACAATTAGCAATATATTTATAATTTAGTTTTATCCACGTGTAATTTGTATTAACATGAGGGAAATTTTGAACTGTTGTCAGATGACGAGGACAACACCTGCACTGGCACCACCACTCCAAACTTCCGCACCACACCAGCAGGAGGACATTTAACAACCCTACGTGTGATTTAAAGTGAAACAGGCCCACTGAAACGGCAGATCTTCTGCAAAATTGCGTTTCGAACCTGGACACTTCGGCTGCGAAGCAGAGACCACAGCACTAGGTCACCGAGACCGTTTTCCAACATGTACTTTACTAACTAAGATTTTAGTACATGCTCATAAATCTACTTATACATGAATTCATATGTTTAGCATCTTTATTGAATGAACTGGCAACGTGTATGTAAATAAACATAGCGACTAAAATATATATAATACAAGGAAATTCAAAACAATTGCATCGAATACAAATTGATAAATAACTCTCTTGTAAACAACGATAACAAGAACAATTTTGAACACATTATACAGGGTGTCCGAGAAGTAAAGGACACATATCAAAAATTAATTAAAGAAACATAAAAATGTTGCAACTGCGGGCTTTTTAATGAGAGCATATCTCAGAAGTTTTTTTTTTTTTTCAGATAGGAAACGTGCCGTTTCGTTGGTCGTAAAATATTAAAAATCTCCCATTTTTGAGAGCCATTATCTATCTGCGAATCTTTTAAAGCTAGAAGAAAAGTTCAAGCGTGAATTTGTAGAGAATTCTACGCTCTTTAATTTGTTAATTCCCACGTAGTGTGAAAACTGCATATTTTTTGAGATATTCAAGAAAACCTAAAGAAGGAAACAAGAAAACGCGCATCGGTTTCTGCCGATCGGTAACCATTGCGTGCAGAATTCTCTCGCTGTAGCAAATTTAGATCGCCGTAACGCCGCGTTACCTATCTGAAGAAAATCTTTTTATTTACTCTTAGAAAAAACCGTAGTTGTATCATTATTAGGTTTTTTATTAATTTTTGAAATGTGTCATATAATTCTCAGACTCCCTGCAGAAGGAAGTCTTGAAAATTATAATATAATTGTAATATATATATAATTGTTATAATTGCCCTTTGTAACTTGTCTTGTTCACTTGGGAAACATCTGTTTAACAGTCTATTTCACGTCACAAATTGAGAAACATGTCTGCAGCCATTGATTTGCGTTGGATAGCCGCATGCATGATCTTTGCATATAGTGTTACGAAAATGGTCCAGGTGTGTGTATGTTGTGAACAGTCCAACAAGCAGGATAAGGGAAAATGACGGTTTATTCACAAATATTCAGAAAAGCACGAATCACCGGTAACAGGAACAATAGCTCTTGTACGGATTGACAACGGAAACAGACAACAAATCACTAAAAATGACAGTAACAGCGCTTTCAATAACGCTCAGCTAGCCAGCTTTCCAGCTCGCACTGCAGACGAAACTCCAAGTGATTCCTCGAAAGCGTTCGCACTCCAAAGATGTTCCCAGTCTATCCCTACTGCCGCGCATTTATAGACATCCTGACACAGTGTGACGTCGCATAGAAATCTCTGGAGAAATCCGTGTATCGGCTGCTGTGAAAGATATCGCGAAAATTCTATCATTTTTGAGTATCGTCGTTTTGTCCCCAAAGTCGCTAGATTTGTCGCCAAGACGCCAAATATTCGCCAGGTTTGTCGCAAATTCGCCAAATACTCGCCAAGTTTGTCGCGAAGTCGCCAAATGCTCGCCAAGTTCGGCGTTCCATAAGTTCCACTGTAAAACTCTCTTCCCAACTATAAGACCAGCAAGGCAGGAAAGCAACATGACTTCTTTGTAACATCAGGTATCTAAATGATTGAGATGTATCGCGCACTCTGTCTTGACGCCTCCATTGCGAGCATCAGCGAATGAACTGAAGGTATGCATAGAGAATGCTTCACGCGGTAATGAAACGGTCTACCTGGTGGATGTTGCACGTGTGACAAAGGGAAGTCACGTAGGACAATTGTTACGTACGCAAACAAATCTGCAAACTTTCTTTAGTATTGGGTTTAAATTTTTTTCCTATCGTGGTTTACAAGGAAGTTACATCGATTTGTAATAGGAGCAATTGTTTTGAATAACCTTGTAGTTTCCTCGACGAGAAGTTGCTTTGTGAGTTAGCACGTTCATCGCCGCGTGAATCCAATACGATTTGCGAGGCGATCAAATGCGTTTCATACCTACTATCTAATCAGATGATCACCCCCCTCTACTATAGTTAAGAGATAACAAAGAAGGAGTCATCTAATTAGATTTATAGTTCGAATTTCAGACGCGAGTCGTGGCGACTAACGTGTTAACACTCTGACTCCTAAGCCGGCCGTAACCGCCCATGAGATTTCTACACTAGTGGGGCGGATTTCGGCCGGTTGCTGTTCCGAAAAGGGGGAGAAGGTAGTTGGGCGATTGGTCATTGAAGGGACCCTTAGGGGAGAGATGAAAGGCCTTCCATTCACATCTCCCACCACCCGTAGTGAGGAGAAAAGGAGGAACGGGTCGGACGAATCCATTCCACAGATCAATTAGTAAGAAAACCACCGTAGACAACTGTACTCAGATTTTGAGGACTCTTAGTAGTCAAAGGGTTAATATATGGTATGACTGAGGAACATGGATTGGAGGAATGTTACAGGTTCTATCCTCCGGCTATGCTCTTAGACAGCATTATTACAAATCGGGAGTCTGATGCGTGCTTCAGTAACAAATTGCAACTTCCTGAGTTACGAGCGAAACAAAAGTGTGGGCCAGTTCCGTCTAAAAGTTTACCGGAACGTAACCAATCCTCGTGTATTGAAGATAAGTTTCTATCTCAGCTGCTACCTAGATGCTCCAAGGTAACTTTGATCAGCAGGCTGTCACATTTCTCATTTATCATGAGACATTGACTCATGGATTTGGCTAGATAGGCGATTCAACAGCGATTAGAGCACCACAAATTACGATTAGATCAACATATGCTGATATCCATAAAATGACGAAAACATCGAAGAGGCCACTAGACTTGGGGTTCTTATTAGACTTCATATGGAAAATGCTGGAAAATTTTTCTCATCTTTATCTTTAATAACAATGAAGGGGTATGCGTTGGATTTATAAAGGGCAAACCCCTGACCCAGAGTTACGAAATTTAGCACAATTATAATTTTGAGAATGGTATTGTACAGCTTTTAGCTTTTTAAAAAAATTTCAATTAACATTTGAAATAACTAAAAATGAAGTGAAATTCTGGCGTTTTTCTTTGAGAACTTTGTAAACTAATATACCACAAAAATGATTTTTACACCATCTGAAAATTAAAAATACTATCTTCTCTATGATACCAATTTAGTTTCCGTACAAAGTTCTCTAATTTAAACAAACTATTAACCATTTTCATATATTTTACAATACTTTACATTCTTGTAATGAAATTCAAATAATTTTCATTGTTACTACAAATATTTTATCGTAAGATTTTCTTCCATTATTTGATGGTCAAGGTATTTAATTTGGAATATTTTGTATATTGAATAGGTTTTGTTTTGTTTCAAAGTATGGTTTTAATACAATTTTTCAATTTTCTTTAGTTTTGTGCAATTACAGATAAGAATATAGATAATAATAATAATAGAAGTGAGCAATAATGAAGTATTCAATAGTTTGTACATTTCTAAACACTATTCTTCTTTTCTGTAATAGATAGGATATATAAACATACATTATCGTTCTTCAAAGTTAAAGTTTAGCTTTCTTGTTGCAGCGCGCTAATAATTTTATTGAATTAGTAAACAAAAAATTCTATAAGATATAACAAAAATTTTGGACCTTATTAGGCATTACACAAAACCTTCAATGTTTAATGATTTAACTTATTATCTATGCATACCTTATGAATGTACAGGATGGTCTTAAATTATTGGACCAGTTACAAAAATAAATTTAAAAAATCTAATAACGTTTTGCAACTGCGTTTTTTCTTTTAAATGAGAGAGCAAATAAGAAAGTTTTTTTCATATAGGTTTGTATTCATTGCGGTTTATAAATTTGCTACTGACGAGAGATTTTCCATACCTATTAGCTACAGATCAGCAGAAACTGATTGTTTTTCTGGTTTCTTCTAGTTTTCTTTAAATAGCTCGAAAAATTATTCAGTTTTCGATCAATTTCGGATAACAAGTTAAAACTGTTGTATTCCCTACAAATATATGCTTTTATTTTCCTTCTAGCTTTAATAGTTTCGCGATGAATGGTATAATAATGGGAGAGTCAATACATTCCAGGCCACCATGGACCACTGAATTGGCTTGGCATACCACTATCTGAATTTTTTTTAAAATCCGCTCATTTTAAACCGACGAGGGTAGTCTCCCATTAAAATTTCTCGTATACTCTAACACATGGCAGAAAAATAAGTTAAAGACATTAAAACGAAACAAAAAACCCCAAACCTGTGGGGAAAAATTACTTAGCGAAAACGTTATGCCACGATTTCTTCAAGCTCGTCCAACGCGGAGGTGAATTAGAAGCCAGCGTGATTACAATGGCGTCTGCGTAGATAAAGGCAAACGAAATTTGCATTTGAACAACTTTATTTAACCGATTACATAAAGATTGGACACAAATCTACCATTAGGGTCAAGAAGGCTACATACCAAATTTAATTCTTACAAAGTAATTTTGTAAAGATATTGCGATTAAAAGCATGGCAGTTATACAGACTGATCGAATAGTCAACCCTTGACGGATTTGGTCAGGGTTGTGAAATTCTACATTTCGATGATAAAATGTGTACTCAGAATTCTATATCCACCCTAACTATTTAAGTTTAAGGTGTATCGCGTTCAAATTAACACGGACGGAGCAACTTTACATTTTGCCACATTTCCACCCAGCTCCCACACCCTTCCTTCCCACTCCCATGTCCCTTTATTTTAAACCGTTGAAACCAACTGGTTGTAAGGCAATATTTATATCAAGACAATACTCATCATGTTATAATAAATCTATTACCAAACCAGTAAGACAATCAACATCGTCCACTGCATATATATAAAGAGAGAGAATGTGAAAAGAGTTATTCACGTATATTTCTGAATCTCATGGTTTATTCAATAACATATTTTTTCATAAAAATGTTACATAATATTTACTGCTATATCACATGCCAATGGCAGGAAGAATGTATCACTACTAAAAGGCTCCTGACGTACTATGTACTGAAACGCATAATACCATTTTGTATAATTCCATAGCATTACGTCATTCGATGGTATCTCGCAATATATAACCGCTTAATACTGGAACCGTAAGCTTCTAGCCGATAGAACAACTTCTGCCTCGTTTTCTTTATTAGTGACAGTAGAATAATAAATAATATTTCAAAAGAAATGGAAATAGGAAATTGATTCTTTTACAAATATTTAATTCTATATAAGGAAAAGGGTTTGAATGATAAAATCTCCTTTCAAACTACGTTTTATGTATTCGCCGTAGGCGTTTGTAAATTGCCCGCGACTTGTCCGCGTAGTATCTATTGACTGTATTCAGCCGATAAATTTACCGTCTAAGTTTTAATGAAAAATTTATATATAAAATACTAGCAGAACGCTGCATGGCGTTGTGTGAATCAGGACTTAAAAAAATAAAAAAACACCCACAATGGCATGAAAAGTTCTAAAACAAAAAAATATACGCATTATTTGATTTTCTTACTTTTTTTTCCGATAATGACTATTTCAAATGTAGAAATATTGAACGTTAATCCAACAATTTAAAAAAATTGCAAAGTGAAAAAGATTATTATAAAGCAAATAAAATATGCTAAGACATAAACACATTAAGACACGAAAAAAATCAGTCATTCAGTTGAAATTAAGACGTCACCTTCTACTCTACGAAATGAAATTGGCCAACAACGTTCCGGAAAAGTGTCGCGGAGGGAGCTCGGTAGATGTAAAATATCTTTCCAACTGACAAGGAAAAAATCAATTAAAAAACTGAAAAGATCAGTTCTTAAGTTCTTTTTAAATCCGACAGAACCGTTTGCAGTTATAAGCTGAAAAATTGAAAATAATAGTTTATTAGGAAGTTTGTCAGCAAATTTAAAAACAAAATAAAATTTCATGCCCCCTGTCAAAGTTAACTGTAACACACTGAAGACTCACATCTACGAAGATGCAATACAATAATCAAGGTCATTTGTTTTGAAACGTGTTCTTTTGAAAAATACTGGAAGAGTGTTCGCTAATTCGGACGTTGTATTGGTATTAGACGACACTGGACGGTAAATCTCCGGAAGCAAAATAACATAATATGTATAGGAAACACAGTTGGGGATTTTATGACTGGTCGTTATTTAAATGGAATGGTCTTTATAATGCGTCTTATAACGAGCGTCACTGTACTGAGATTCGACAACAATTTGATGTTCCTAGTTTTCCCAATTTAAAAATAATTTTCTATTTTTTTAATGCTCTCAACCTCTCATTTCACAAATTTGACAAAATGTACAAAATCAACGAATTTTATATTGCTGTTTTTTATGTTTATAAATTGCAAATCGATTTGTATAAAAACTGCTATATTGTTCTTAATTTAACGTTTCTTAACGACAAAAAATTCTTTTCTCATTTTACCTTTGCTCTTTCTCGCACCTTTTCAAAATATGATCTTAGGAAAAAATTTTAAATCTACTTATTATTGTTGTATAATCAAATTACACAGCATTTTTTTCCATTTTTGAAGCAATGCTGTAAAATAAAATTATACAAGTTCGATAAAATTGAAATTTCCATGCTTTTTTATCTCAAAACCTTACGTGTGTGAGATAGGCGTGGCAAAGTATGTTTAATTGTCTAACCATTACGAAAGACAGGAGTGACGATTTATCAGTTAAATCGTTCTCGTTATTCAACGAATGATATTGTAATCATTATATCAGGAAGATATTTAAATTCATGATTGTAAGATGCTATCATCTATATCAGTTCTTTAGAAAAACTTTTTATCATATTTCATTTTCTTAAAAAATTCTTCATTGTGACAGCTCAATCTGAATTGCAGCTGATTCCGCGAGTATCACGACCGATTGGATAACTGATCTGTCGATTCACTTCCCAGTTGGCAGTTACATCACTTTTCATACACCTTTCTTCAATACCTATTATTGCGACACTTTTCTTATGTGCAAACCCTGAGCTGACTCGAGGAGTAAGTAGTCAATTATAAATGTGGTTACCGATGAATACCGAATTTACGTCGCAAAAGATATTAAATTAAAGAAATTTATGCAGAAAAAATTTAATGCGTTTTTAAGAATGGATTAATAGGGAAGGCTAATCATTAAAATCCCTTAGTCAATGAAATAATAGAGATAGACTTTTCATTTGTTGTAATGAAGAGAGACTTTTTTCAAGGGCTTTTCTTTTACAGGAGACTTTTTGTTGAAGAGATTTCTGGTGTAGAGACTTTTTCCTTTGGTGTCGAAGGGAGGACTTTTTTTTCCTTTTGTTACGAAGAGGACTTTTTTCTTTAGTTGTACGAGAGTCTTGAAGAGGGACTTTTCAGCTGGTCGAGGGAGCTTTTTTGGTGTAGAAGAGAGGTTCAGCTGGTGTCGGGATTTTCCTTTAGGTGGCATGAAGAGAGACTTTCACTGGTGTGCACGGTTCTCTTGGTGTAAGAAGAGACATTTTCCTGTGTACGAGGAGACTTTTCCTTTGGAATGTACAGAAGAGAGGATTTTTTTCCCTTGCTGGTGTACGCAAGAGGACTTAGGCATAACAGGAAGAGAGACTTTTTTCCTTTGGTTGCTTGAAGAGACTTTTCCTGTTAGAGTGACAATTCTTTGGGAACGAGAGAGATTCCTTGGTGTACAGAGGGACATTTTTCCTTTAAGATTGAAGAGAACTTTTTCCTTTTGTTGACAGAGGATTTTTCACTTTGGTACGAAGGGGACATTTTATCTTGGAAATGCAAGAGGACTTTTTCCTTGGTGTACGCAGGAGGACTTTTTTCTCATTTGTACAGAGGAGGGACATTTTTCTTTGGCCTGGTCTTGAGAGAGACTTTTTAACTGGTTGTGCAGAAGAGGGGGGACTTTCCTTTGGTGTGTACAGAGGGACTTTCGCTGGGTTGAGGCTTTTCCCTTGAGTGTACAGAAGGGGACTCCTTGGTGTACAGAGAGGACTGCATGGGTGTACAGAGGACTTTCAGCTAGAGATGTATATTACAAAGATATCTATAATCAAATTTAAAACCTGGGTGAAAATTAAAAATTATCCTATGTCAGACAATACCATTTGTGGATGTTTTTACTGAAACTGGAAAAGACAGAACAATCACAAATTTCATTTATGAAAAATGGTGCTTGCTAAAGGATAATATTACTGACATTTTTTTAAATGAGAGTTAAATGCACACAGTGGCGAGAAGACAACATTTACCACAGACGAGGGTACAGGTTGGAAAAATTCATCAAATGAATAGTTCCATTCCGAAACAGAAATTTTTTTACCAAATGTATAAATAGGAGATTGAAATCAAATAAAAAACAGCATGTAGTTTTCGTGATCGTTGAGTTAATAGAAGACAGGTTTAAAAAGTTGTGTCCGGTATACTAAAATACCAGATCTGAGGGGGGTGTTTAATAAAGGAAGCAATTATTCTTTAATACAGAAATCAAAGATACAATAATGTTTTCGTTTCTTTCTCCCTCTAAACGTTCAACATAATTTTTATATATATACTCATCAAACATGATAAATTATAATAATTTCTTATTTAGGTAAGAATCATTGTCACTGTACGGAAATAGAACCTTAGTTTAGTTTGGTTTTATGATCATTTTAGAGCAACACAGGGAATATTTTTTGGCACCTCATGAAATTTGGAGCTCACCAGTCAGATGACGGGACGACACCTGAGCTAGCACCCCCTCAAACCTTCACCACCACAACAGGAGGATGTTTGCGTAATGCAATATGGTTAGCATTGCAACAGTCCCATAGAGGCGCATCACCAGTGGAATCGGGTTTTGAACCTGGAACCTTGCGGCCCTGGCTTGTAGAGCAGTTTTTTTAAGAGGGATGCTTAACGCCAGGTTATCAGCGGGGTTTTCTTCGTTATTGTAATACCCAATACCAGTATTATTTATACGCGTTACCAGAATGTTGTACTTAAGTAAGTTGAATGATTGTCGCCATGTTTAAATCTACACGAGGTTTAAATCCATAGAAGTCCATGTAAATGACCCTATTTTCAAACATTACGTGATCAGAATGCCATTGTTAGGTAAATTGTGGGGAATTCATAGCTTGAATTTCAGATAGAGTTAAATTCTACGTTGGCGTAAAAAATACTCAGCCGCACAGCGGGCAGTAATTGCATCAAGAAACACCTTGCTACCAAATAGTGGATGTCAACGCCGTATTTTAGATCGACCGAGGGTTTAGGTATGTATTAGCTAATGTCTTGTCTCTTTTTTTGCAAACTGTGTTATCAGGTATCCCTTGTTCCCTTAGGTTGACTGGATATCTGCCTGTAATTTTAGTCAGCAAGGGTTTTACATATATATTATTATAGTAGCCCTCTATTTTATAACTTTATCGGCTGTGGTTGGCTGGATATACTTGCATATTAAGATCTCAATAAGGGAGTTTTACATGTATTATAATAGTATCTCTATTTTTTTTGCAACGTGTTATCAAGTGCTCCATTGTTCTACTGACTGGATGTCATAGCATATGGTATGAATCGACGGGTTTCACATATATATTATTGTAACAAGCCTCCTTTTTACACAGCGTTATCAGAATATCCAGTATTTGCTTACATAGGTTGACTACTGGATATCGCCTTGAGTTTATGACGGGTTAGACAGTTTACAATTTCGTGTAGCTGTATTATATCCTCTATACTTAAAGCGCATTGCAGGCGTGCTCAGGTGCAGCACGATTGAATCGTCGACCCTGCTCTTGGAGAATAACAAGTCGTCTAAATCAACGATGATGGTACAAGGATAAGAAAACTGGTGTGATGTAATGATTATGGATTCATTTCTTTTATCTGTTCGCATCTATGTGCAATTCTAAGTTATATACCAAGATTAAACACTCACCAATAGGACGTACTATGATGCGTTTTGATCAATTGCATGTATCTGGGTTAGTAGATTGACTGTTGGTTAGGGCACGAACTCTAGCTTGGGGAAAGCTTCACAACTAACAATGAGAGCTGCATGTGAGATTATGGCAGGAGCCATAGCAGCTGAGTACTCAAATAAGAGTCACTGAGTTTGCCAACCATTGAGTCAAGATGGGGTGAAATCAGCTGCCTGTTATTAAAGACAGGTAAATAATGGTAGGAAAAAACGATTTTCCATTCTAAGTGTCTAAGAGTAAAACTAGGCTACCTGTTCAGTGTTGATACAGGGCAAGAGAAAATGTAAGTAAGCTCGTTGTAGTTTCTCATTTATACGTCTAAATGCAGTCCCGTTCATTTAATCATTTGCAATGATAAGGGTCATATCATTTATACGTCGTTTCCTAACTAAATTCATATTTTGCCTCAGTCCTTCTTCCTCCTTCCTGTGTTTTAAGATTTTCAATTCAAGATTCTTCTTTTAATGAAACAGTGCATGCATAAAGCGTATAAAATAAATCATTGTAGAAACCTATCATTAATTACTCAACATATTTTGATGGAGTGTGGTACATTCAGTGAATGCTTTATCTCAAAATTTAATTATTGCTTATTACAATTTAGTTATATGCCATACTATCTTTTAAAAAATATCTCTAAAACTATTTACTTTTCAGTAAGACATTGGTAGCATCAAATGTGTAACAATCATAATAACCTGTTTTCGATATGATTTCTAATTCTGCATCAGTGTCTTGAAGAGTATGTGGTGTAATATATTTCAGAACTTGTTTCAATCTTTGATAAAATTTTTAAAAAAAACAATTACATTGATCATTAACCTTTTGTCACAGATTTCAATACTTCAGATTCTCACTCTTTGAAAGATATTTGACCTCCAGTTCTCTAATCGTTCTTTACATGGCTGATCTCTACTAGTAACACCAAAAAGAAAGTAAAGTTCCACATAAATATTTCCTGTTGCGTTTTTGGTGTCAATTTAAAATAATAGTTAAAAAAAAATCGATTTTTTAATGCATCTAAAATACAAATATCTACTAAATGTACTTCATTTTGACTTTTCCGCTCAATTTTCTCTCAGTCTAGAATTTTTCAAAAAGCATTTTTAAATTCTCATGCTTGAACTAGGGCAAAGAGGGATCACTGGCTTGTCGATCTCAATATTTTTTAGTAGAATTGGTGGTTTTAGATCCCACAGATCGGACGAAAAAGAAATATTTCCTTTTGGAATTATATTTAAGATATCTGCCATGTAATTTAAGTAGATAACTTTGAAACGGAGATTTGTTTTTGTGCGGTAGAGCAAGGTAGGTACTGGGCATTTTCTGTAGAAATCCCGTCTGCAGGTTTTCTCTCCACGTGCATGAGCGAAGCCAGAAATACAGATCTAGATTCACGAAATCTGCAAGCAATATTTTTTTATCAGATATGTATCTCATTTTCTAAATCGTAGACTGGATTTAGGTGTACGTATATCGGTCTGACTTTACACCCCGCTAGATGAACAAGATAACTCAAATCCAAACACTGCTAAAAAGATTTAGTATGGTCTTTTTTTGCATGGTACAGATCTGTATGTGAATTTTATGCAAAGGATAAGAAAAATGCATATTCACATCTTTTAATATGGACAGGTTTTTTATTTTTTTGTTTCCAGTTCAAGACCATTTCAGTAACCCTCGATTTAAGGAATCCTTAAAATCCATTTGGATGAGTGGATCTAGAGGCAAAGATCTTGATTCTTTCTTTAATACACAGAGTTTTGAATTACTACTCCTATAGGTTCTTTTAATTCTTTTATTTATTTATAAGAGGCCGAAATTGATGTTTTATTTTTCCGAATATGTTTCCCATTAGAATCAACTTTAAATTAACCATTAATATCATATTGGGTGGGATATTGATAGCATTTCAATCATAGTATTATTTACCAATCAGCAAGAAATAAGGTATAAAACAAATAAAATAAAAAAAAATTTTCAATCAAAGTTTAAATCAGCAAGTTATTTTCAAAACCTTGAAAATCTTTTTTGTAGAATCATTCCCGTATAGTAAAATAATATATTAATTTTAATCCTCTTTTTTGAAGCTTTCGTTTAAGTTTAAAAAATTCTTTTTTTATTTTACATAAACATTTTATTATTTGCTCTATTTTGATTTGGTCATCCGTTTTAATTTCTTTATTTCAATTTTTTAATAGATGCAATCGATTTTCTTTTATTTCAATTTTGTTCTTTTTTGGTTTTAACTCTTTGTGGCTTCTTCCTTACACAGTTCAATTCCAGAACTAGATATAATTTACTTAGATTATTTTAATTAGAATTTATTATTTTTTATATTGATCCCATCTTTCACGTTGATATGTAGTTAAGTATGTTTGAATGGCGCGAAACGAACGAATTTTTATTCTTCACCAAGACTTAAAATTTGACATTTACTATAAGTTATAAGGGACAAATCCATACGTTCATTCTTTGATCGAATGAAACACACCGTTTATACCGTCTCATTAAAATTCGAAGCTATGAATTTTAATTCGTGATTCAAAAGACTTTTTTAATACAAATCCAACTCTTTTCTCATTTCAAATATGTATTTTATTATTCAAAAGAAGTTTTCCCTCAATTACTCTATAAAGTACATATCAATTGCTAAATCGATTAGTTGTTTTAAAATTCTCAAACTTATTCACATATTTTTTTTTTTAATTTTTTAAACCCACATTACGACATTACGTAGAATAAAATGAAAGGAAAATAATTGAATAAATTAATTTTAAAACTTTCATTAAAAAAAACAATTACTCATCTAAATAAGATTATTTTATTTATTATATTCATTTACTATTTCTTTATTAAAGAACTTTTCCCTATTACGGTTCAAAATTAAATCAAGAACTTCTTTAATGCATTACAAGGAAATTCATCAAAAAGATAAACATTTATACCAGTACAAGTTTAAAATATTTACAATCACGTTCTTTTTTTAATGGGCAGCAATAAAGTTTTTAAAAAAGTCTCCAATTCTGACATAAGAAAGAAATGCAGAATACATATTTAAATTCTCATATCAATGAATGGTTGCAGGTTAAATTTTAGCTAAATTAGATTGTTATATGCTTTTACTTTTCGATTTCCTTATTATATCTAAATTTATCAATTCATTTGTTTTTTAGGTGTAACCACAGGCCACAAAATTAAAATTACTCTCCCACCTCTACTTTTCTCTAACCGCTAACAAAGAATATAGGCCTCAGTATAATAATATAGTCTTTATGTTTTTTCCACGTTTTGCAATCTTATAATATTATATCCCAAATGCTTGGATCTATCAGCGGAACCAAATATGACACTGGCTAAGCTCTTTTTTTAAACCTAGCATTGACATAAAAGGATACTATTTATAATTTCAAATTATTACAAAATTTCAGTTTTGGAAATTTTACTCGTCCTTTCTTGAGTCGTGTCCTTACTTACCACCGCTGTTGGCCAGTGTGCTATTAGGCAAGGCGCATTTTTTTTTTTTTTTTGTCACGCCTAACTTTTGTTCATCAATGAATAACTTATCAAAGAGATCTTTGCCTTTCCCACTGATAATTCTTTCTCAGAGTTGATTTTTAAATTCAAATTTCCCAGATTTTTTCGGCTTTAACTTTTGCTAATCGTTAGAACATCATTTTAAATCATATTAAACATAAAAGATTTTATTGTAAGATGTCCGATTGATAGTCCTTTATTTTTTAATACATTTTTTGAAAATCTGTTTTATTATATACATTAGCTGCCTGGTAAAAAAAATAACCCCAAACATTTTTCATTTCAAATGTGTGAAGTGTAGGCAAATAAATGAAATATTTTAAATCTTCTGTCTGCAGTCTTATCAAGTCTCTTCCCTGGCTTCTCATTACGAGTACGCAGAAAATAATGGCAATCATCAAAATGAACTCAGTTTGACGAATCTACATTTAGATCTTCTGGTCAAGAAAAGCTTGTTTCCAGGTATATCCGTCTGTGTGTCTGTAGACGATAACTCAAATTTTTTTTTGAAGCTAGAGAGGGATGGGGAGTGGGTATTTGGTCTTTACATAATTTATAGGTTTCTTTGAAACTGTGGATAAGTCTCCTCAAAGTCCTCCTGTATGCCATGTCCGTGTTAATGTTAGACGCTGCGATATCACAACAAATAGCTAGGTGGATAAAATTTTTGGTAGCATTTTATATCATCAGGAATAGTAGGTTTGTATACATTCGAGACAAATCCTCAAAGGCTTGACATCTGCTCTAGTCTGTGTAATCGACATGTTTTGAGACATAATAACTTCTTTATAAAATTACTTTGTCGATAAATTTGGTATGTGCCTTCTTATAATGGGATTTGTTGTCATTTTTATCAATCGTTAAAAACGACATTCAAATTTACAAATTTGTTTTTCTTATCTTTACACCCAGAATTACAATAGCCGCATCACTTCCTATGGAACGATTCGGAAAATGCAATAACCGTTTAACTAATTTTTCCCACATTTTGGGTTTTATTCGTTTAATGCCTTTTAGACTATTTTTTTCTCTACATATTATTTAAAGTACCAAATAAAGTCTAGGTCAATCGTTAGTTTATGTTTCAGTAAAAAAAATGGGCTTTTTTAAAAAAATCCTCACATGACAGATTGAGATAAACTCAATAATATGTACATGGACATTGTTTTTATGGACAGGTTCAACTCAAACAAATTTCCATTTATTTGCTTGATTGTGGTTTTGATGCTTCAGAGCCATATTTAGCTTCAGTTAGACAAACAGCATTCACAAGAACATATTTTGCAATTTGTCCTTATTGTGGACGAGTTTTCTATTTATATTTATTTTGAGGTAATTCAGAACTTCAGTATGCCGACGACTTTCGATTTGTATACTCCCGTCGGTGAGATCTAAATTGCAACATTCTATTTGAAGATGCAATTAATGTTTAAAGTAGAGATTTTTAATGCTACTAAGGAGATACTCTTTTAAAATATTAAATTTGATGCTCCTAACTGCATAACTCTCAATTTTTATTGAAAACAAGAGGCCTCGTTTTGTGGAAGGTCTACCGTAATTGTTCGTTATTCCTTCTTTTGGCGACTTTTGGGGCTTGTTTCAGGTTATTTTTTTTAACCAAAATGATATATAGCTAACTGTTCATTGCGATTTAAACCAAATCAAGAAACTTTTATAGTCCTGTTTTTTAAATGGGAAGAATTTGCTGAAGATTTTGAAGGTAAATCTAGAAATCCAGAAAATCTTACTTGAACCTAATTATTTATTCTTTGTTAAAATGAGCACATACATCGTCGAATGTCTGAACCATTTTGCTCAAAAACTAACATTTTTTTAAAATTTGAAATAGTCTAGCTTATTGAATTTCTTCAAAATCTCAGAATTCTAATTCAGGTAACAGTTAAAATGCTGTCTCTATTAAACTTCCGGATACAGAAAGTAAAACTAACCTTCCACACAGAAATCATATTTTTTTCCAAAACGCTATCTATTAGGTCCATTTTAAAACTGAGCTTTAAGTGTTTCAGCTTTAGTTCACCTGATCTCTAGAAATGCTAGCTTTATACATTTTTTAAAAAACTTTGGCAACGCAATATCTTTCCCAATCTTACTTGGATGTAGTAACAAGGTAGTATTTATTATTCTAGAATGATGTCTAACAATCAGAGCTCAGTATATGTATCCTGTTCTCAAGCTCTCGAAATCAGGAAAAATTGATGGAGAGTGTTTGAAGGTAATATAGGTATGGGGTGAGTTCAAGCCTTGGTGTTTTGATATCTGGTACATGGGGACAGAGTTTCTATTTTGTTTACTTGGTAAGTAGGTTTTGCCAGCCCAGGCCCCATCAATTTCCATTGATAATGTTAAGAAGTCGGAATGCAAATTTAAAACTCTGTTTGATATTAATTAATGTTTTAAGGTGCAGGTTTTTTTTCAATGCTATTACCTTTGAATGCTTTAAAACATTTAACTTTATGTTCTAATGTTAGCTCAATGTTTTACTTAAAATAACAAGCTAATTTTGTGAAAGGTTATGTAATTATTTATCACTCTTTTTTGGCGACTCAAGTTTTGAAGATATTAATTAATGTTTAAAAGTGGAATTTTTTCATTGCTATGCCTTAAGAATACTTTAGAAAACAATTAAATTTAATGTTCCCTATTATTTGTAACGCTCATTGTTTTACATAAAATAACAAAGCCTAATTTTGTAGGAAGGTTGCCATGATATTCTTTATCTTTTTTGGCGACTTTCAAGATTTATTTAGAAGATAATATTATATTACGATTTTTCATTGCTATGTAAAATGCTTTGAAAAACATTAAATTTAAATATTCCCTATTATTTGTAACTCATTGTTTACTTAAAAATAACAGCTAATTTGAAAAGGTTGTCATAATTATTTATCGCTCTTTTGGCGACTTTCAGGAATTTAATTTGAAGATATTAATTAATAAAGTGGGATTTTCATTACTATGCCTTAAGAATACTTTTTAGTATTAACAATATTATTATAGCACTCAAAGTTTACTTAAAATCTTTAGCTAATTTTGAAAGGTTCTTCTCTTCTTATCTATCTTTTTTAGCGACTTTCAAGGTTTGTTTGAGATATTAATTAATATTTAAAGTGGAGTTTTTCAATTTCTGCTTTAGAATACTTTGAAAACATTAACTGTATTCTAATGTAACGCTCAATGTTTTACTTAAAATAACAGCCTAATTTTGTGAAAGGGTTGTCATGGTATTCTTTATCGCTCTGTTTAGCGACTTTCAAGGTTATTTTGACAAGGTTTAATATACTGATTTAGATAGTCACTGATGATTTAAATTTTTTAACCAAACGATTTAGCTGATTCCAATAATAGTTCCATTTTAGAATTCAAATACAAGAGCTTTTATGATTAAAGAAAAGATTACAAACTCAAAAGAACAGATTCAATACTAAAGAAAAGACATTGATTCAGATTCGGCGCTTGATATATTTTCCAAATGCATCTAGCGGTTGCTTAAATCTGGGATTACCGGAAAACTATCTGTGATCAAAATAAAACAAACCCAGAAAATCGTCCATTATTGTTAATTTATTCTTTCAGAAAAAAAAGAAAGAACAGACTAGCGCAGGGTCTATGAATTCCATTGCGCATAGGAAAAAATTAATAACCATTATTGAATATTTTGCTGCAAATTTGCTGATTATTGCATACAACACTCTTTTCTTTAGTTTGCTCATAAAATATGATGTAGAATTATTTACTCATGATTTTACAGGAATCCGATTTCTGTAATGAATCATTAATGTTTTCTGATCAGGAACATTCCATTTCCACTATTATCCCCTACTCACTAGAGTAAAGTAGTTTTCTAATAATAACATTTTTTTGACAGAAATCTACTTTTTTTTAGAATTTACGATAGAAGGAGTTATTGTTTGGGAAGATACTTTGGGTGACAATTCCACAAAATTGTCTGCTACCGAAAAAGGAATGACCGAAAATCCCATTAAATATATAATGAATTTCCGGTTTTGCCTATATCTTTCAAACATGCACACACTGAATGCCAAAAAAATCCGTAAGAATTTACGGTTTAAACTAGCTAGGTTTGGTTGTACCAAGACAAAGGACAGAAATGGAATCGTAAGAGCACAACTGGTTTTTTTATACAAGGAACAAGTTTTCTCCGTAAAATTAAGTCATCAAGTAGTGATGTTAGGTTCAGGTAGTATTTCTCCCTTCTGTTCAGGAGGTTGGGTTGGAAGTAATGTGATGTGGCTGTATCAATTGGGAATTATTAATTAGTAGAAACTTGTTCCAATTAGTTTAATTAATATAATTTTTTTAAGGTGAACTTACTTGGACGTTTCGATTACCGGATGGTGCGACAAAGACTTCTAAATCCTCCAGGCCGGGGGAGACGAGCCGTTCATAGAGGCAAAGAGGCCAGTCTCTCATACTCTAGACTACGGAGACTTCCTTGGAAGTAAATGCAAAATAATCTGGCTTGGTTTTGAGTCCACTAACAGCTCTGGTGGCGCCACTTAATTAGACCTTAAGTCAATATTGCCAGAACGTAATGTGTGTTTTAAGGTTAAGCTTTCCTTGGGTGACAACGGGTTACTGTGTTTGTAAATAGGGCCGGATGGACCCTATTAAAGAATAGCGATGGATACAGTAAGATTATTTAAGAAGGGGAGGTTATCAGTACGGAGAGCCAATGCCGACGGTGAAATCGTTGGACTGACGGTTTCGACCGTTTGGCATGAAACAGGCGAGCGGTGAAAGACCGTTTTAATCCTAAAGACGAGCTAAATACGTCGTGTAATCGCCGGAAGTCCAGGAAAAACGGATATTTTTTACAGTTACAATTATGCCAGTTCAGGAGGTGAGTTACTCAGGTATTGAAGGTATTCTGGACGATATGGATCGTTTTTGGATATCAAACATTCGTATTTCCTCATGTATCAAGCTAATTTTGTGAAATAGCAGATCTAGGAATTATTAGTCAAAGACAATCAGACTGGTTTATTTTCAAATGAGAGGAAACAGCTCTAAAATTATGAATGTGAAAAGTTTTTCTTTTTTAAATATTTCCAAATGGAAAGATAATTTTAAATATCGACTTTTCTACTTCAATAAAGTATTATCAGGTAAATTAATTAATTTGCTACAATACAGCTTTTCTCTTTGGAATCAGCGGCTCATTAACCTCGATTTTTTTTAAAGTCACAATTTAGATGTAACGTTTGCAAACATACCGTTAGATTCAGCGACTAATTACTATTTATATACACTGTAAAAAATATCGTTTTTTGGACTTTCCATTAGCTGACGGTTTTAAACTGTTTTATTTGAAACAGTTTCCCCATTTTCATCCAATATAAACGGTTTAAAACCAAATCAGTTCAAATTCTATTTTCGTCTTACGGTATTGCTTTTCCATTGCAATCAACTTTCCCTTTTCTTAAATATAGTTTTGTTGCATTTCAACAATACGTAAAC
>BGPR01003236.1:130362-144121 GCA_013235015.1 Araneus ventricosus
CATTTTCAAAACAGTAAATTTAATAACAAAGCATTAAGTATATTTTTTTTACGTTTATATTCTTTATCCATATATATTAAAGAGAAGAATGTGAAAACGAGTTATTCACGTATATTTTTCTGAATTCATGGTTTATTCAATAACATATTTTTCATAAAAATGTTACATAATATTTACTGCTATATCACATGCCAATGGCAGGAAGAATGTATTAGCTACTATAAAGTGCCCTCTTGACGTACTTATGTGTACGGAAACGCATCGAAATACATTTTTATTACGCTATAAATTCCATACATTACGTCATTCGATGGTATCTCGCAATAAAATATATTTTTATAATCCCTTTTAATATGGAACCGTAAGCGTTCTAGTTCAACCCGATAGAAACAATCGAACGCTTCTGCTTTATGTTTGATTTCTTTAAATATTGTTTTTGAAACGACAGTATTGAATAATAAATAATATTTCAAAAGAAATGGAAATACGAATTTTGAATTCTTTTCACAAATATTAAATTCTAAATAAGGAAAAGGGTTTGAAGATTATAAAATTCTCCTTTCAAAGCTTACGTTTTATATCATAAATTATTTTTACTTTCTCGTATACGAAGTACTAGCTGATGCCCGCGACTTCGTCCGCGTAGTAATACACTATTGATACCTTACTGCTCAGGATAAAAATACTTTCCCGTCTAATAGTTTTAATGAAAAAAATTCTATTATATAAAATATTAGCAGTACGCGCACGACGTTGCCCGTGGAATCAGGACTTCAACAAAATGAGAAAAAAAAAACGCCCAAAATGGCATGAAAAAGTTCTAAAAAGAAAACAAAAGATTCACATTATTTGATTTTCTTACTTTTTTTTCACGATAATGACATTTCAAATGTAGAAAGTACAGAGTACGTTAATCCGAAACAATATTAAAAAATTGCAACGTGAAAAAGATTATTATAAAGCAATTAAAATATGCGAGACATAAACACGTTAAGACACTGCCGAAAATAATAATCAAAGTCATTCAGTTGAAGATTATGACGTCACTTACGCTCTGCATCGTCAGCCAATGAAATTGCCTACAACGTTGCGGAAAAGTGTCGCGGGAGGGAGCTCGGTAGATAAAAATATCTTTCAACTGACCAGGAAAAAATTAATTAAAAAAAAACGGGAAAAGATATCTTAACCGTTCTTGTTTTAAATCCGACAGAACCGTTGCAGTTATAAGCTGAAAAAATTGAAAATAATAGTTTTATTAGAAGGTTGGATGCAGCAAATTTAAAAACAAAAATAAAATTTCGATGCCCCCCTGTCAAAGTTGAACTGTAACACCGAAGACTCTTCATCTACGAAGATTGGCAATACAATAATCAAGGTCATTTACGTTTAGAAACATGTTCATTTTGGAAAAATACCGGGAAGAGTGTTCGCTCAATTCGGTCGTTATATTAGGATTAGGCGACGCTGTATGGTCGTTATACCGGAAGTAAAATAACATAATGCATAAGGAAACACAGTTGGGGATTTTATCGCTGGTCGTTATAATGGAATGTCTTTATAATATGTGGTCGTTATAACGAGCGTCAACTGTACTTCAGATTCAACAACAACAATTTGATGTTCCTACTTGTTTTCCCAATTCTTAAAACATAATTTTCTATTTTTTAATGTTTCAACCTCCTACACGTCTCGCAAATTTGACAAAATGTGTTCAAAATCATCGAATTTTATATTGCTGTTTTTAATGTTTATGAAATTGCAAATCGATTTGTATAAAAATTGCTATATTGTTTCCTTAATTTAACGGTTTCTTAAAGACACAAAATTGTTTATTAACTTTTCTCATTTTACCTTATCTTTGGCTTTCCTCGCACCTTTAAAATATAATCTTAAGGAAAAAATATTTGAAATCTACTTATTATTGTTGTATAATCAAATTACAAGCATTGTTTTTCCATTTTTGAAGCAGCTGTGTAAATAAAAATTATACAAGTTCGATAAAAAATGAAATTTCCATGCTTTTTATCTCAAAACCTTAGCCTGTGTGAGATATGGGCGTGGCAAAATGTGTTCGAATTGTCTACCCGTACGAAAGACAGGAGCGACGATTAATCAGTTAAATCGTTCTCGTTATTCAACCGTGATACATTGTAATCATTATATCAGGAAGATATTTAAATTCATGATTGAAAGATGTATCATCTATATCAGTTTTCTTTAGAAAAAAACTTTTTATCATATTTCATTTTCTTAAAAAATTCTTGTCATGACAGCTCAATCTGAATTGCAGCTGATTCCATGAGTATCACACGACCGATTGGATAACTGATCTGTCAGATTCACTTCCCAGTTGGCAGTTACATCACTTTTAATACGCAACACCTGCTTCTAATGCCTATTATTGCGACACTTTTTCTTATTTTCAAACTGAGCTGCTCGGGGTAGAAGTAGTCCAATTATAAATGTGGTTAACGATGAATGATCAAATTTAACTTGCAGAGATAAATTAAGGTATACGACTGGTTTCAAATCTTCGTTTTTGATGAAATTATCAAAAAGATTTTATGACTTAATTTTGTAGCCTGTTTATAACCAGCTTTCTAATACTGTCTCATTTTTTACTCTACGTGTGTTACAAATGGAGTTACAGCTGTTTTATTACCGAACTGTAAGCATTATTTTATGTTGCATGAAAACTTTAAATGTGTTTTCTGAGAAATGATATTTTTGAGGAAAACTGTCGACTGTAACAATGATTTCTCTAAAAGTTATTCAAGTATTGATATGAAATTTTCTGAGACTGTTTTCTGTAATATGCTTGACGTTTTTCTCTAAAAACTAAGGTCAATCTTAAAATCAAGTATTATTTTTAAGGTATCCGAACACGTTCGGAGCACTTTTTTTTAAAAAATGTGAAATAGAAACACCAAAATATGTTTTTTTAGATTCGAATTTAAGAAAGATTAATATTAGAGTATGATTTTTGAGTATAAATTATTATAAATTTACAAAAAGCTTGAATTTCTGCTGCTTTTTTTAGAGGAAATTCCCAAAAACTTCAAACATGCTAGAAGTCAAACTTTTGTAATAAGTCAAATAAAACTAATACTAAAATAAACTACATTCTATGGGCTAGTGCTTGTACAAGAATCTTAACATTCTTTGCATAAATTAAAATTTTAGAGCTAATCGAACAATCATTATAAGATTTTCAGCAAATTTTTCATGCCCTTTTACAGATAAAAGACCATAATTAAAAAAATATTGTTACAATATACATTATTCTAGTACATTCACTAGAGACACATTTGAAGAAAGTGTTCACAAAATTTCAGAACAATCGAATGATAATATCTTGAGTTATCATGTTTGAAGTTTGAAAATTATGCATAACATCTAGTTTTGGGAAAAATCAAATTTTAGTTTTGCCACGCGCTTAAATTAAGTATCTAAACTTTAAAAAAAATTCCTAAAAATATACTAACATCATACTAACTTGAAAAAATGCAGTTTAAAAGAATTTTTGACAGGATTCTGTCCTTTAAATGACAACTTCCGGTTAATTAAGCGCCCACTTCCGGTCTTCGGTTTGTTATAAAACAATTAATATCTCGTCTTCTAATTAACGTACCGACAAAAGTAAATATGTTTTAGAAAGGTAAATGAATGAACTATCCAAATCATCAAAAATTAAAAAATGGGAATTTTGGCCGAAAATCGACTTTTCAAAGTGTTCGGATACCTTAAGTGCTTAAATATAAAAGAAAAGCGTTTTTTATGAAAAATTACCAGTTTAGTAACTATGTTCAGCTATATCTCAAAACTATTTTGAAGTACAAGAAATATTTTAGAGCATAACACAGATAACTGTCATAAAAATGTACTCCTACAAGGATTTTTGCATATTTAGAATAGGATTTCGACTATGGCTGTTAGCGTAAGGCAAATATTTTAGTCATTTTTCTTCAAATTTCTCAGTTTTTTAAAAAACATTATTTTGAAAGCCAAATATTACAATATATTCATAGTTTCAAAACATATGCAGTTGAAAAATAACATTAAGAATATATATAAGTTATTTTTCAAAAAAAATGTCTCCGAACGCAGTCGGATACCTTAAAGAAATTTCTGCAGTTAAAAAAATTTAATGCGTTTTTTAAAACCTTAAATGGAAGGCTAATGTATAAATATCCCCTTCAGTCGGAATTGAGAAATAATGAAGCGAGACTTTTTTTCCTTTGGTGTACTGTGTACTACTGCAAAGGGTATCTCAGAAATAAAATTTAAAATTTGTAGGTGAAAAATTAAAAAAAAATTATCCTATGTCTGGCATCCGGACAACACCGTATATTGAAACTGAAAAAAGACGAACAATCACACACATTTCATTGAAAAATGGCGCTAAAGGATAATAAAATATTGCGCAATCATTTTAAATGGTAAAAAGTATTAAATACACGAAATAGCTTGAAAGACAAAATTTACCACCGAACGAAGATTTTCTGGAGTTGGAAAAACTAAATAAATGAAATGATTCCATTCCCGAAACAGAAACTTTTTTGCAAATATTATAAATACAAGGAAGTCCAAAATCAAATAAAAAAACAGCATGCAGTTTCATCGATTGTTGAATTAATAGGAGCTGTTCAAAGTTAATGTCCGGTTTGCTGGACACTAGGTCTGAAGGGGGTATTTCATAAAAAGGATGTTTATTTAAGGCATGAAATCAAGATACAATAATGTTTTTTGTTTCAGGTGCTTATAGTACATATAAATACTCGTAAACATGATAAATTATAATTTCTTATTTGGTAAAATCGTGTCTTACTGTACGGAAACAGAACTGTAGTTTAGTTAAGTTATATTAACGTCCCATTTTGAAGCAACACGAAGGCTATTTTGAGACGCACCTCGTAATTTTGAGCCGCGGTCAGATGACGAGGACAGCCCCTGGCCTGGCGACCCCCCTCCAACCTTCCGCACCACACCAACAGGAGGATGTTTGGCTACTACGTATGACTTAACGTGCAACATTCCCCATAGAGGCGTATCTTCAGTGGAATCGGGTTTCGAACCTGGAACCTTGCGGCCCCAAAGCCAGTACCTTAACGAAACAGTTTTTAAGAGGGATGTCATAACGCCGAGTTATCGGCGAGGGTTTAATTTCGTTATTGTAATACTTAATACCAGTATTCTTACACCGCGTTACCAGAATGTTGTGCTGTAAGTAATTTGAATGGTTATCATAACGCCATGTTGCAAATCTACTGAGGGTTTAAATCCATGAAGTCGTAATAATGACTCTATTTTCATATTACGTGATCAGAATGCCGTGTTTTAGGTAAATTGACAGGAATTCATAACCCGAATTGTAGACCAGAAGAGAGTTAAATTCCGCGTTGTTGTAAAAATACCTCTATTTTTACAACATGTTATCAGAAATACCTTTCTGTAAATAGGTTGACTGGATGTCATAACGCCATGTTGTAGATCGACCGAGGGTTTACATATGTATTATTGTAATAATGCCTCTATTTTTTTACAACGCGCTATCAGTATTTCCCGTGCATAAGTTGATTGGATGTCATAACGCCGAGCTGTTGACTGACAGACAGTTTAATTTCGTGTGGCTGTAATTATATCTGTATACTTAAAGCACATTATCAGAAAACCTTCCTCTAATTGCAACGATTGAATACAAAATAATCAAACCTATATATATTTAAGAAGAAATAACTAAAAATTAATCTAATCCAACAAATGATAATTTTCAAGAGACAGGAAGACGCCAGTGTGATGCTATAATGATTATGCATTCTTAAAATTCATTTCTTTATCTAATTTCGCATCTGCCAATACCAATTACTAAGAGAATTATCTCTTTCAAGAATTAAGCTTACTCGCAACAGGGCAAGGGCATAAAATGCTATCGATGCATTTTTGATCAATTACTAGCAACCATCAGAGTTAATGAATGGAAAGCGTGTAGTTAGAGCACGAACTGTAGAGGAAGCTTCCACCAGCTGCATCAATAGAAACTTCCATCGTAAAGATTATGGGAGCACTTAGCATGGCTAATTATCCATCAGGAGATGCTGGGTTGCCCATCATTGATCGACTAGGGTGAAATCAGCTGCTGTTATTAAGAAAGGTGGGTAAATAATAGCTGGTAGGAAAAAAACGATTTTCCATTCTGAGAATGTAAAATAAAACTAGGCTACTGTTCAGAGTGTTGATACTGAAGCAGAAAATGTAGTAAAGCTCCGCTTATACGTTTTTCATCTATACGTCGTTTCATCACAGTCCCGATTCATTTGCAATCAATGTAATGATAAAGTGTATCGTTTATACGTCGTCTTCTAACTTCTAAAATTCGCCAATTTTACGCCTCAGTCAATATTCCTCCGTTCCTGTTGTTTTAAGATTTTTTAATTAAGATTCAGTTATTTTTAATGAAACGATTATGTGGATGCGCATAAATCGTATAAAATAAATCGTAAATATAATTAGTACTCAACATAATGCAGTAAAGGTGTGATTTTTCTCACACTCATGATAAATGTTTTATCTCAAAATTTAATTATTGTTTTCAATGCAATATAGTAATATACTAATACTATCTTTAAAAAAATCTCTAAAACTGTTACTGCATGTGTAATATCATAATTTCTTATTACAATTTTCGATCATACGATTTTTAATTCATACATTAATTCCTTGAAAGAAGTATAAACGGTGCCTTAATTTATTCAAAACTTGTTTCAAATGTGTGCTATGCCCGATAAAAATTTTCAAAAAACATGGCATTTAATCCATTAGCCTTTGCCACAGATTTCAATAATTGAATGTCACTTTTTTGGCGAAAAATATTTGAGCCTACGAGTTATACAATCAATTCTTTACTGACAACATGAAAATCTACTAAAAGTAACGCAAAAAAGTAAAAAGTTCCACATAAATGTATTTCTTGTTGGTTTTTTTTGGTGATAATTTCAAAAACTAATACTTAAAAAAAAAAAAATCGATTTTTTTTAATGCCATCTAAAAATACAAAATATCTACTAAATGTTTTCATTTTGACTCTCATGCTCAATTTTTCTCTAAATTCTACAATTTTCCAAAAGCATTTTTAGACTCTCGTATGCGAACTAGACAAAGAGAAGGTTTCTTAATCGCCGAAAACATCCGATCTCAATATTTTGATGAAACTGAGCGTTTTAGATCTCCCTGAATCCGAAAAAAAATATTTCTTGGAATTATGTCTGAATGTCTGTATGTAATTTAAGTAGATAACTTTGAAACGGAGAGGTTATTTTGTGCGATGTCTTGAAACGAAAATTGAAATTTTCAGGCACATTTTCTGTGAAATCCGTCTGCAAGTTTTCTTTCTTTCCACGTGCATATGAACACGAAAACTTAGAAATGCAATGATCTAGATTCACGAAATCTGCAAGCGATATTTTTACTTGTATCATAGATATGTATCTCATTTCTGAAAAATCGTGAACTGGTTGGGTGTACGTATATCGGTCTGTTTACCCCTTTGAATGTGAACAAGATAACTCAAATCCCAAGTACCTAACTAAAAAGATTTAGTATGTGGTCTTTGCACCGTAATTGCAGATCTGTATTGAATTTTTATGCAAAAGGATAAAGAAAAATGCATATTCACATCTTTTAACTATGGACGAGTTTTCTATTTTGTTTCTTTAGGATTCAAAGACCATCTTCCGGTAACCCTCCGATTTAAGGAATCGCCAAATCTGTTTGGATAGTGGATCTAGCGCCAAGATCAAACCAGTTCTTCCTTTAGTACACAAAGTTTTGAATTATATTCTCTATGAGTTCCTTTAATTCTTTTTATTTATTTATAAAATAGAAATTGATGTTTTTATTTTTTTCCGAATATGTTTCCACATTGAATCAACTTTAAATTAACCGTGTCATATTTAGGTGAGTTAATGATAGCATTTAATCATAGTATTGTTTACTTAATCATAAGAAAATAAGGTATACAACAAATAAAATCAAAAAAAAATTTCAATCAAAGTTTGAAATCATGAAGTTATTTTCAAAACCTTGAAAATCTTTTGTAGGAGTCTGTTCCATGTAATTAAAATAATATATTAATTTAATCCTCTTTTTGAAGCTTTCGTTTAAGTTAAGAATTAACATTTTTTTTATTTTAAGCAAACATTTTTTATTATTTGCCCTGTTTTGATTTGATTAATCAATCTTAAGATTTTAATTTCTTTGTTCAATTTTTTTAATAAATTAAATCCGATTTCAACTTTTATTCAATTTGTTCTTTTGGTTTTTAACTCTTTGTGATTTTTCTTCCTTTTTGATTCTATTCCGAAACCAGATATAATTTACTTAGATTATTTTTAATTAAATTCTTTATTATTTTTTTATCTGCAATCCTTATCTTTCACGTTGATATCCTTAGTTAAAACATGTTGAATGGCAACGGCAATTTTTATTCTTCTGCCAAAACTTAAGTGACGTTATAAGTTATAAAGGAACAAATCATGCGTTCACATTCTTTGATCAATTACAAAACACCGTTTTATGCAAATGTCATTAAAATTAAAGAAAACTGAATTTTAATTAAATGAGTTAAAAGACTTTTTAATGCAATCAACTCTTCTCATTCAAATGGCATTTTTATTATTCAAAAGAAGTTTTCCTCAATTACTCTGAAAAATACATATCAAAATTGCTAGAAATCGATTAGTTGTTTTAAGAATTCTCTAGCTTTTTCTGCATAATTTTTTTTAAATTTTAAACACACGTGACGTACGTAAGTAAAAAAAATAAAGGAAAATAATTGAATAAATTAATTTAAAACTTCATTTTAAAAAAACTTAAATTGCTCAATCTAAAATCAGATTATTTATTTATTATCATTCATTTACTATTTCTTTATCAAAACTTTTCCTATTACGGCTCAAAAATTAAATCAAGAACTTCTTCAATAAATTACTGAAATGCTGGAAATTAAATAAAAAAAGATAAACATTTATATGATACAAGTTTAAAATATTTACAATCACGTTAAAATTTTATTAATAAGGCGGAAATAAAGTTTTAAAAAGTGTCATTTCTTACATAAGAAAAGAAATGTGAATACATATTTAAATTCTCTTATCAATGAATAGTTGCAGTTAATTTTAGCAAAATTATGATGTTATAATTTTACTTTCCGTGTCGTATTATATCTAAATTTAACAAAAAATTAATTGTTTTAAGTGCAACGCCACAGGCCACAAAAATTATGATTGTTTTCACCTCTACTTTCTCGTTTACTTCAACTAACGAATAATATTTAGGCCTCGTGCTCAGTAATAATTGTCCTTATGTTTTTGCGTTTTGCAAGCTCATAATATTATATCTAAATGCTTGGATCTATGATGGGAACCAAATATGACATTTTCTAACTCTTTTTGCAAACACAACATAGACACGCAAAGGATACATATTTATATCAATTTCTAATTATTACAAAGGGGTTTCAGCTTTGGAAATTTTATAGTCGCTTTCTTGAGTGTTGGTGCCTTACCACCATAGTTGGCGGTATTTTTATTGAGCAGGCGCATTTGTCACGCCCTAACTTTTTACATTGCATCAATAGAACTCCTTTATCCAAAAGAATCTTTGCCTTTCCCACTGATAATTTCTTTCTCAGGAAGTTGATTTTTAAATTCGAAATTTAGATTTTTTCGGCTTTAACTTTGTACACTAATCATTCCAAAAGAACCTCATTTTTAAAACATATTACAACATAAAAGATTTTATTGTAAGATGTCCGACTGATAGTCCCTAATTTTCCCAGTTTAATACATTTTTTGAAAATCTTATTTTATTATATCCACAATAATATACAAGCAAAAAAATGTTTAAACATTTTCATTTCAAGTAATGGCGAAGTGTAGGCAAATAAATAAAATATTTTAAATCTTCTGTCTGCAGTCTTCTGTCTAAAATCTCTTCCTGACTTCTCGTATACGAAGTACGCAAAGAGAAAGTATTGTAATCGTCAAAATATTCGAACTCGAGATTTTGACGAATCTGCACGTTTTAGACCTTCCTGAGTCCGAAAAACACAATTTCGGATTTATGTCCGTCTGTGTGTCTGTGAACATGATAACTCAAAATCTTTTGAAGCTAGAGGGATGAAATTTGGTATTTGGTCTTTACACATAATTTATAGGTTTCTATGAAACTGTGGATAGAGTCCCTCCAAAGGGAGTCTGTCTGTATGTATGTCCGTGTTAATGTGAACGCGATAACTCACAAACTTAAATAGCTAGGTGGATAAAATTTGGTACATATTTTTATCATTAGGAATGCAGGTTTGTATCAACCTTTGGACCAAATCTGTCAAAGGGTTGACTATCTGTCTGTCTGTGTAATCGCATACTTTTGAACGCAATAACTTCTTTAAAAAATTACTTTGATAATTGAAATTTGGTATGTGGCCTTCTTACCTTAATGTTAGATTTGTTTTAAATTTTTGTGTCAATCGGTGAAAAAAAAGGCATTCAAATTTCAAATTTAGTTTCCTTTATCTTACACCCAGTCCTACTGGTAGAAGCCACGACGGCTTCTAATAGCCGTGATATGACGTTTCGCTTATTTTTTCTCTTCTGCGTTATGGGTTCTTGTTCGTTTTACTGCCTTTTAGACTAATTTTTCTCTACATGTGTTAGGAGTATACGACAAAGTCTAGGTCCGTTGGTTGTGTTCAGTGAAAAAAAATAGAATACGTGTTTTTTTTTTTTAAATCTCTTTCCGCTGACAGATTGAGATAAACTCAGCATAATATGTACAGTTTGTGTTGTTATGAAATAAGGAACCAAACTCGAAACAACATTTTAAGTTTATTTGCTTGATTGTGGTTTGATGGCACAAAAGCCATATTTGGCTAAGTTGAGCCAAACAACATTTTGAGAACGTTTTGCTGTTGTCTTAAAACAATGGACGAGTTTTATGTTTATTTGAAATTATGTATATACTTATGTTTGTTTATGTTTATTTACTTATGTTTACTTATGTTTATTTGAGATAATGTAGAACTTCAGTTATGCCGACGACTTTTGGTGTAATGCTCCGTCAGTGGAAATCTTCAAGATTGCAACATTCTATTTGAAGATACTAATTAATGTTTAAAGTAGAGTTTTTTAATGCTACTGCTTAAAAATACCTTCAAAATATTAAATTTGATGCTCCTATTGCTTAACTTTCAATTTTTATTGTAAACAAGAGCCTCATTTTGTGGAAGGTCTGCCGTAATTGTTCGTTATTCCTTCTTTTTGGCAACTTTTAGAGCTTGTTTGGAGTTGAAATTTTTAACCAAATGATATAGATAATTATAATCGTTCCATTTGGAATTTAGCCATTTCAAGAAAATTTTATAGCCGTTTTAAATAAGAAGAATTGAACGAAAATTTTGAAGATAAATCTGAAATCCAGAAAATCTTACTTGGTTCTTAATTGTTAAAATATGTACATTTTTCGGTAAATGACTACATGCCTCATCGGTTGTCTGAACCATTTTGCTCAAAAACTAACGGATACTCATTTTTAAAAAAAGTGAAAATGGTCTGAAACATTGAATTTCTTCAAAATCTCGAATTCAGAATTCAGTATGATTAAAATGCTGTCTCTGTGTAAACTTCGGATACGAGAAAGTAAAAACTATTATTAACACAAGAATCATATTTTTCAAAACAGCTGTCTGTTAGATTCATTTTAAAACTGAGCTTTAAATTCATTTCAAACTTTGATTTAGTTCACCTGATCTCCTAGAAATGCCTAGTTTTGTTACATTTTAAAACTTTGTGGCCGCAATATCTTTCTGATCTGCCCCGGATGTAGTAACAAAATTGATATTTGATGACCACAGAACCGTCCTGGTTTCAATCGGAAACTCGATACTGTGTATCTGTTCTCAAAGCTCTCGAAATCGGAAAAATTGATGGAAGGAATCCATGTTTGAATAGTAATATGAGTATGGGGTGAGTTCGAAGCGGTGTTTTTGATATCTGGTACGTAGGGACGAGTTTTCTGTTTTGTTTACTTGCGGTAAAGTAGGTTTTCAGCCGGGCCCATCAATTACCGGTGATAATGTTGAGTCAATGGGAATCTTCAAAATTTAAAAACTCTGTTTGACGATATTAATTAATGTTTAAAGTGGAGGTTTTCAATGCTATGCCTTTAGAATACTTTGAAAACATAAAATTTATTGTTCCTATTGTTGTAGCGCTCAGTGTTTACTTAAAATAACAGCCTAATTTTGTGGAAAGGTTGCCATAATTATTCTTTATCGCTCTTTTTGGCGACTTTCAAAGTTGTTTGGCGGTAAAAGGTTTAACCATACACTGTAAAAAAAATCCCGTAAAATTTACGGTTTTAAACTGGCAGCTGGGTTGGTTGTGCAAAACCGTAAAAGTTACGAAGTAAATCCGTAGGCACAACGGTTTTTTACCATACAGGAACAAGTTTTTCCCGTAAAAGTTACGAAGTAAATCCGTAGTCACAACGGTTTTTTACCGTATGAAATCAAGTTTTCTCCGTAAAAATTAAGTCATCGAAGTAAGTGACGTCATCGATTGGGTTGAGTTGTTTTTCTCCTTCTGTTGAGTTGAAATACGCTGATGTGTATTATCAATGAGGAATATTAATTAATCAAGGCTTAATTGTTAATTTCAATTAGTTTATTTAATATAATTTTTAATTGAACTTACTTAGACGATTTCGATGCAAGATGATGACAAAACTTCTAACTTCTCCCAGCCGGGGGATCGAAACCGCGTTCATAGACATAAAGGGCAGTCACTGTAACCACTAGACCACCGGGGGCTTCATAAAATAAAGTAAAAATAATCTATTTGAGTTTAAAAGTCACTATAGCTCTACTGGTGCCACCTAGTGGTGTAAAAATCAACTATTGCCAGAACACGTGTTTTAAGGTTACGGAGATGGAACCCTATTAAAAACATGAAATGAATGCAATAAAATAACATTGAAGAAAAGAGAAAGTTATCGTATGGAAAGCAATACCGTATGACGAAATAGAATTTGAACTGACGGTTTTAAACCGTTTATGGCTGGAGCGAAAAACGGTGAAAAACTGTTTTGTCAACAAAACAGCTTTAAACCGTCAAATATACGGAAAAAGTCCGGAAAAAAAACGGATATTTTTTACAGTGTACGATTTAGATAATCACTGATGGTTAAATTTTTAACCAAGCGATTTAGCTGATTCCAATAGTTCCATTTAGAATTTAAATGCTCTAAGAGCTTTTTTAACCGATTTAAAAAGAAAGGATTACACAAACTCAAAGAATACGGAATGCAACCATTTGTGTACTAAAGAAAGAACTGATTCGAATTCGGCGCTTGATATATTTTCCAAATGGATCTGGCGGTTGCTTCAATCGGAGGGTTACCGGAAAACGGTCTGTGAATCCAAAATAAACAAACCAGAAAACTCGTCCATTATTATTTAATTTATTGTTTCAGAAAAAAAAAGAAAGAACGGACTGAAAAATATTGCTTTTGAATCTATGGGAATGCATTGCGCATGAGAAAAAAATTAATAACCATTGTTAAGTATTTTGCTGCAAATTCGCTGATTATTGCATAACGCTCTTTTTTTTTGGTTATCATAAAATATGATGTAGAAATTATTTAAAATATAAAATATTATTTTACAGGAATCTCACGATTTCTGTAATGAATCATTGAGAAATGT
>BGPR01003237.1:0-12340 GCA_013235015.1 Araneus ventricosus
AACAGAAATATCCCAAGCCGTAACCAGTTAAGTCAAATAAACAAAAGTGTTTGTTCATAATGAATTGTAGTGAGGAAATTTACTTTATCTAGGATTTCATTGTCATGTTTCTGTTTTACAGTCATTACTGTTCTTAAATATTTCACAAGGTAAACCAAAGTTCTTGACATTTTAAAATAGATATAAAATGAAATAATTGAAGAGTGTGGTTTAAAAATCTTCTGATGGTGTAAAACTTTTGAAATGGAAGATATCCTGAAAAGCCTCAAATTTTACAATTGCACACATGAATGATTCAAAGCAAAAACATCTATAGAAGCAAGTGCCGGAGAAATTTTAACAAGTGAAGATATTCTAAAAAGGCTAAAATTGAAAGGCGAAACTCGCTCGCCATGAACAAAAGGTCGAGAAAATAAAAATAATATTGAAGCTTGAAAACAATTTATATACAAAAGAAGTATCTGGCTTATACCTGAACATTGTATAACAATGGGATAAAAGCATTATATTTGGGGGGAAAAGAAGGCAAGCAATAATTCATTGGTAAAATAATGGCTGTTGAAGGAAATAAATATAAGGTGAAATATTTGATAAATGATAATTTTTGTATGAAAAAGATAACAATGAGGGTGATTGAATAATTTTAAATGAGCTATAATTTAATAATAGATGCCATTATCGTTTAAAGAAAAATAATAAACACAATCATACAATGTTGGGTGAAAAAATTCTTTATTTTTGGTCAAAGTGACAAATATGTTTTTCAATCCAAAAACAATTTTTTAACCTGATTTTCAATGCTATTACTAAACCACAGTATTGCAACAAATAATTCATTTTTTTTTTTTATCATTTGCTACTGTTTTAGGTTTGCATGTCAATTGTCACCTGTATGGGGTAAAATGTATATATGTTACCGTGAAAGACCGAAATTTGGAGAATGTCGACTTTCACCGGTGAATGTCAACATTCACATAGTAATGTCTCCGGTGAATGTCAACATTCACATTTGGAGAATGTCGACTTTCACCGGTGAAAGTCGACATTCTCCAGTTTCGGTCTTTCACAGTAACATATACAAAACATACAATTTAACACTATCTCCATACAAACATTTATATATATATGATTACTATTAAAACACATATAATGTTACTCTTAAAATGTGCAATTTATTGATAAAACAAAAAGTTTCATTAAAAAATATTTTGATAATAGCCTTTTAAGTGAAACTCTAAATGGAGGGTATTTTAAACCTATTTTACCCTACCAGATCCTATTAATTTCTGTAGTTCTGATAATTAATAATGTTAATATTCATATAAAATGACAGATACTGTAAAAAGCAACTTGTATAAAAAGAGATTTTTATTTACATTCAAACTTGAAGCTTTCTATTTTCTCTACGAGATGGCGTGAGAGAGGAAACTTCCGGAATGTTGGTTGTTAGAGGGCAGGGGCTAGACGCTTGAAACAGCATTTGTTGGCGAAAGCCTTTGCCTATCGAACGACAACCATTTTGTCCCAGCAACTCCCCTTCTGTTTTTCACCTTGCTCTTGCCGGAATTGGAAACTGTTCTATCGTTTACGGTCGTGGCGTTGCCTAAATATTATAACTTGCTCCAACAACTTGGATGTGGTTCGTATGATCTTATATGTTGTTAGTTAATATAATTTATTATGGAAAGAAAGATTGCCAAAAATCTACACAATTGTATCGCGTGGTATAAAGAAAAAATAGAATATAATGCAAATTGTAAAGATATGAATAAGGTATGTCTAAAGTGTGATTTATCATAGATTATTTATAAGACGTGAGCTTTTAAACCGATAAATTACATTACCTGCTGATCGGGTACTATACAGCACCCGGCTTTTTATTAAAGTTATTATTACATTAAGTCATACTTATAAAGAAAACTTTTCGTATAGAGATGGTATCTAAGATATCGAGAAAAGTATGCCTATAACGCTTAATTTTACTGTTTGGAGATTCATATAATTTATTCTTTTATTTTAATATAGTTAATACAAAGACGAATAGAAAATGTTGTTGTGTAGTATTTGTCAAGGCATATAACATGAATATTCTATTTTTACTGTAATGTGTGAAAAGTTATTATCAGTTAGTGATAGAATTCTGTGTGTTCAGTAACTAAGAAAAGCAAGTCTCCTTATTTTAAAAGTTCAGCAATATTGCAAGAACATTGTTCAATAAAACAATTACATTGTTTTATTGAATTTTTAAACAATGTAATAACATCATTGCATTGTTAGGGTCAGGTGGGGTAAAGTGGTCATAAAAGCCATATTTTTTAACTTAGGTGGATTATAGATATAGAACAGTGATGCATGTTAGGCCTATCCCTGTGACCACTTTACCCCATCTTACTTAAATTACTATAAAATAATATCTGTAATTAATTCAGCTTATCTGTTAATGAGGAAGTATTCCTAAGATCTATCTGAAGCTTTCTGCAGAGTCAATCTAATGAAAACTTAATTAAACAAAATGTAGGAGAGAAGTTAAATTGGGTATTCCAACTTCAAGCTGCTACATGAACAAATGAAATGGGTGTTTTCTCCTGCTGAAGTGTTGCAATTAGTATAATTTTGAATGTTAAACTTAGTTCTTAACTAATCAAAGCTAAAATTAAAAAAATTACATTTATACGAATATTCATTACAAACTTATAGCATTTTATTTGATGTATGACCACTTTACCCTGCCTGGCCACTTTACCTCACCTGACCCTATAAAGAATGGTTGAAGCACTAATATAATTGTTCATAAAAAAAGGCTTGGATAATATATCACATGGTAAAAAAAAAAAAAATATTTTAACTAACTGTTTGAAAATTCATGCATATTTTTTTTTATTTTATTGTTCCTAATTTATTTTTGTAAGGTGAATGCTCACATATATGTTTTGAAGTTATAAAAATTATTGTAATCTAGAGTAAACACTACCATGTGTTTATCTGTAACTGGGCAATTCCACATAACATTGGAAATAATGTGTAAAAAAAAAAAATTAAAAGAAGCCACTCAACTTTATTTTTTATGTGTTGTATATAGATTGAAGTTTACAAATTAGAATCTAGCAATACCTGGTTAACTATTTTCATTTCATGTGAAGACTTGTTTCAAGAGCACATGTTCTGATAAATTTTTCTGAGTTTTGAATCAATTTTAAACATATGTATTTTAGTAAGTTTTAGCATGTTTCTACTGAATAATTATATTTTTTTGATAGATTTATGCTATAAAACAAATATAAAAGTATTATTTTAGAATTTGCATTTAAAATAAATGAGAGGGTTAACTTTTATAGTCAATTTTTTTGTAATGCGAGTCAAAAAAAGGTAATTTTTGTTAATTTTTAACTTTTTATAGCTGAAAATTTTAAAAAATTTTACAGTTTCTCCTACTTATTTATAGTACTAAAAAAATAGATAGGCCAGTTTTATTTTTTTTAATAATTTATTTAGAAATAAAGACATTTTATTTTGTAACGTGAGTCACATGTAATGTGAATCGCAGCTAATGTTGCTTGATAAGTATTCTTAATGGCATTTTAATGTATACCAATATTATTTTTTGGGTCGATGGGGATTTTTATATATATACACACCCATGTGATTATTTACCACATCTGAATATAATTAACTAGTGTATAGGGTCAGATGAGGTAAAATGGGTCATTTTATAAATAACTCCATGTAAATAAAATTGAAATTGATTTTTTAAAACTAATATTTGTAATATTATTTATCAATATGTTGGCAATATTGAATTTTCAAAAAAGTTAGTTTCATGAATATTCGAACAGAAGAAGAATTGCTAACAAGCTGTGGATGGTGGTGTGCAAAACACATGGTTTACTAACTTCTGAAAATCCCTATATTTTAATAAATAACAGTGCAAATTTGAAGTATTTTCTCATAAAAGAAGCTTTGGAAAACATCTCAAGCCAATCAAATAAGAAAAATATTAACTATTTTCTTTTTTATTTCAATTTGTTTTAGATGGGGTAGAATAGGTCATAGTTAGGCTTAGCTGATTTTTTTTTTTTTTTTTATAGGTTTACTGCAGTAAATTTTGTTAAATTCAAACTATAAATTTAATTTTAAATTGTTACATATAAACAGTGTTAAATTTAAACAATGTTAATTTAACTTTGTTAACTTAACTAGTTTAACTAGCTTTGTTGTAACTTAACTAGTTTAATTTTTATGAACTTCGAACGGCCGCAGTTAAAACATGAACAGAAAAAAATCTTTCTCCACAACAAATTTATCTGATTGCAAGATGGTCAAGAATATAAGTGAACTTTTTCCTGGAAAAAATGGGTAGTCTATGAAAAGATTTGTTGGTCAAATCACACATATTGATGGTGCTGATATACATGTGAAGTATGTAAACAAATCAAGAATAGGGGATTTTTATGTTTTTCCTGTAAAAAGAGGACATTGATAGAGTAGAAAAAACTGATGTTGTAAAAGTTTTAGAAGAGCCATTTTGCAATAACCGTGAACAATACTACTTTAAAATTTGAATATTGTATTGTTTATCAGATTATGTAACAGACCACCTTTTTATTTTAATGTATTTCCTAATAAATATATTCTTTAAGCATCATTTTGCATTTATGACCCATTTTACCCCAAGATGGGGTAAAACGAGTCAAAGCTATTCAAGCCAAGTTTAATTTATAATTAAAAATAATTGTTAAAATTACATAAAAATTTACTCTGGGAATGTAATGTCAAGATGCAGTTGAAAAAAAAAAACAGGAAAATTTTATGATTTTATTGCTACAAAACTTTGAATGTGAAAATAGCTAAAAAGTGACCCATTTTACACCACCTGACCCTATTTATTGTTTTTTATGGGTAGTTTTTCAATTATGTCATCAGCAACTTTGGGGCCAAGGGATTTCTATTATACACTCATATATATATATATGAGTGAAAAAAGTGTTTAATCAAGTGAAAAAACTTAAATGTTTAGTACTTAATGCTGCAGATTTTCTACAAGCTGCTAAAATGGCTGGAGCCAACATTCGTGTTCAGGAAATTACTGAAGCAAATATCACTGAAAGAAATTCAGCACTTAATATGCAATAGGTTTGGGACAATTCACCATTATTACAAGGTATCAAAAAATACCACTGTATTAAAGTTGAAAATAAAAAACCTGAAGGATTCTTGTTATCTTCTGATTAACAAAATACCTCTTCAACCATTATCCGATATTAAATATGATTATTGGTATGAAATTGAATATGATAGTGTATTGTACCCAGGAAAAATTGCCAATTGCATCAATGGAGAATTTGAAATAACTATGATGCAATCTAAAAGCAAACACTGGAAATGGCATTAAAAAGAAGATAACATATTTTATCCCCGATCGAAGTTGATTCGGAAATTAAAACCTCATTTCCTGTTAATTCAAGAGGGTTTTTTGCATTTGTATCCTAATTCTATCAATAAAACTATTGTAATTTATTTTGAAATATATATAAAGCATAATTTTATTTGCACATTTTTATTAATTTTAATTCATTTATTTATTTGCTAAAATATATAATTAGATATATCTATTCATTGAATTAAGTAATACTTTATTAAAATCTACAAAATGAAATGTTTTTTAAATCAATATTTTATTAACTTCAAAGATTAAAGTGGGACATGTAACGCGAGTCACAAAAACATGTAACGCGAGTCACACTCAAAATGTTGATTAATATACATAATTAATAAAAAATACGATGTTATTTTTGTATATATCATAACCTGGAAATGTTATTCATTGTATATAATATTTCTTTTTTACTCTGCTGTGCTGAAAGAGGAGTAATTCTAGGTTTACATTAACCCACAAAACTTGTTTTCTTTTTTTTTTTTTTTGTAACATGAGTCACAGTGCTAAATTAGGGTCTGGATACCATTTGTTCTTTTTAAATTTTAAACTATTGACATCCCTAGTTTCTTACTGTACCCCAGAGGTCTGTAAAAAACTTTTTTTAAAATCAAATATAATATTTTTTCATGTCCATAAATTAAGGATAATGCAGAATCACACAGAAATTGAACTCTAAAATAAAAATTTCACCTGTAGAATAATCACACATCTTGAAGAAGAATATGCAAATTACAGGAAACCACCAGATGGCGCGGATAGTATGTCACAATGACGAGAGTGTAAGAGAGGGGTATATAAGGAATGGTGGCAAAGAAGTAAAATTGTTCACAAGCGTGAGTAGATGTTACAGCACAGGTCGCCCCTGAGTTACAACGCCGAATGAGGACCGGTATTTGGCAGTTACTGCCAAAAGAAACAGACGGAGCACAGCATCGGACCTGTCTCATCAGCTCTCTTCAGCTACCGGTATGACAGTTTCAAGGCAGACCATGTACAGACGCTTAGGGCATATTGGTCTATATGCTCGTAGGCCTGTCGGATGTGTTCCACTTACTGCATCTCACTGTCGCCTGTGATTAGCCTGGAGTAGAGAGCATGTGTGTGTAAGAACTATAGTGAAATATTTTTAATCCTCCATTAGGTGCATGCAATTTTATTACTCAGTTAGGTATGTGGAGAACATGTCTTCTTTTTCTTCTAAAAATATTTTTTTTGGGGAAAAATTTATTAATTGAAAATTAAAGAGAAACATCTAAGAAATGCAGAAAAGAGCAAAAATAATTTAAAGTGACAATTTTTATTATATTTATAAAGATTACAAAATTAATCCAAAAAAATCATAACATTTTACACATGGTTCATTTAAATGGCTATTACAGGCCTAATTATAACATTTTTGTCAATATTTTTGGGCAATTTTGTCCCTAATTCTTCCACAGGATTTGCATCAACTTACGTTACCCATTGGCTTTGTTGTTTTATGTCCTGGAAGGCAGGCATTGGGTAGCTCTTTGTAAAATTTACAATGATAACTATCCAACTAAAATTTTTGTAGATTTTAAGTCATTTTAATCCTTATCAATATTACTGTGTTTGAAAATTACAAAAGAGTTAATAGTAGAGGTGTTTAAAAGATTGCAAGAAAGAACCGCACTTCAATGACGAGTATTTCTTGAGACATAGTTTTTCTGGGATAGCTGATCTAGAACATCAGCTACTTTTGTAATGTTATAAAATGTAACAATTTCAGGTTTCTGTCCATCATTTTCCACATCAGCAACAGAAGCAGAGAAGTGCATTACAGATAATCATGCATTTTTATTGTTTTGGTAAAATATGAAAGAGTGTAGCATCTAATTCCAAGCCAAATGTTGCATTTCTTATAAAATTTTCATTTATTTAAACAAATTGTATCGACATAATTTAGTTTTACTCCATTAAAAGTTTTATGACAAGCTTGAAACTAGAAAACTGGTTTTCTGCTGTTATACTAGTTGACCAACTAGGGTTCAGCATTTCATCTGTCTGTAAATTTGTTTGTAACGCTGTTGCAACCAAATATGTTGTTCTATTTTGTTTGAATTTGTCAGAAGGTTCCTTGAGATTTTAAAGAGCGGTGTATATGTATGTATATGTGTATATATATATACACAAACAAAATTCAAATAACATTTTCAATATATACACCTATTAAACCAGTAATTAAAATTAAATATAAAATAATGTTACCTTATTAATAATCATACAATAAAATACAGAAAGAATGAAATATATTTTGATTCCATTTCAAGGTAATGGCTGTTTTATTGACTTCAATGTTTTGGCGAGCAAATGGCAAGTTTGGCACTATTGAAACATTTTGGTAAAGGCAAATCATTTAATTGTAATTACAGCCCAGTGGCAGAATACTTTTCAACAGTCTGCAACGGAGGTTGAGTCTCTTAAAAATAGTCTGCAGAATAGTGCGCGACTATAAATATTTTGATTTTTTTTTAAATACTTATAGTATCAACTTGCAACTATTAAAATACAACAAATATAAATTAAAAACCATATAACCTCTTTATTATTGGTATAATATAATTGTATAAATTAATAAACAAAAGCATATGAAGATTAATATTTTCTTTTGAAGATAATTAACAATAATGAGGTATCAAATTGTTTCAGAAGTTATATTAAGCATACTACACAAATACCTATGCAGAAAATTATATTTGGGTACTTTTCAGTTTTAAACACAGCACTTAGTGTCTTTCTATTTTGGTGATTTTTTCAAAACAATGCATCACTAGCTCATATAAATGAAATATTCTTCAATATGTTAATGTTATTTAAAAATTTATGCCTCCTGTTTATTGTAAAAGAAATATACGTTTGTCAAAAATGTCTTTCTTGTATGTTTTTAATTTAAAATGCAATAATTAATTGCTTTTTTTTACGAAACAAAAATCTTGAAAGTTATTAGCACATTTATCCTGATATGCATTTGAATGGTTTGTATGCAAACTGATAAATTCTTCTGCAGCTATGAATATATAAGACTAGCAGTACGCGCACGGCGTTGCCCGTAGAATCAGCACTTTAACAAAATGAATGAAAAAAAAAAAAAAAACGCCCACAATGACATGAAAAAGTTTTGAAAACAAAATCAAAACAAAAGATACACATTATTTGATTTCCCTGCTTATTTTTTTCGCCCTACAGTACAGAGTACGTTAATCCAAAACAATATTACAAAATTGGAACCTGAAAATGATTATTATACAGCAAGATTATTAAAATTGAATCCGAAAATAATAATCGAAGTAATTCATTCAGGTGAAGGTCATGACGTATCCTGCGCGTCCGCCAATCAAAATTGTCAGCAACGTTCCAAAGAAGTGCCGCGTGAGGAACTCGATCGAGAATAATAACTCTCAACTGTCCAGAAAAAAATTAATTTAAAAAAAACTTGAAAAGATATTTTAACCGTTCTTGATTTAAATCCGACAGAACAGGTCTAGTTATAAGCTGAAAAAAATTGAAAATAATAGTGTTATTAGAAAGTCGGATGCAACAAATTTAAAAAGAAAAGGAACATTCCGATGCCAAAACCGACTATTTTTTAAAAATTTCTCAAAATTCAGTAAATCATGTTAGAAATTCAAAACTAACTTCATTAGAACGGAAATCGCGTGCTCTTTCTGATGGTGTATCCATTTTTGTCGTACAATTATTCAAAACCATTCTATTGAGAAATTAGTGCGAAAAACCAACCAAAACAACGCAAAACATTAAATAAAAAAAAATTCTAGATTAAATTTTAAAATTTCGGCTTCGAGGTGCATTCAGTCACCATTACGACTACCTGTGTGCCAAATTTCAAGGTTGTAAGTGCGATAGATTCGTCTGGACAACGCACGCAGACACGCACGCACACACACACACACAAACAAACATTGCCTTTTATAAGTATAGATTTCATAGTCTCGTTGTTTGTTATTTAAAACAAGGAAGAACAGAGCTGTCATCCTCTAAAATTTTCGATACAACTTTTGATTTTATGGAATTTTGCATTTGCACATATGTAGATACATTTTGAAAGTGTGAATAATAATGAATTCCATATTTCTTAATTAATGCTTAGAACGTTTAAACTGGGGCAGTCTTGGCTTGAACTCTGTTCCTCGTCTTTATCAATTTCAGAATTTGTTCTGTTTTCACTCCCGTTTTTTAAAAAAATTATTGAATTGCAGCCGTAGAGATCGATCGAAACTTCGGAGATTTATTTTCATGCAGGCGTAAATAATGCTGCTTTAAGTTTTTTTGTAATAATGTAGCATCGCAATCAAAACAACAAATTTTATCTATATACGCAGCCATCTCAAATTAAAAACCACGTGTTATTTCCAGAAACCAGAAGCTCCGCGCTTTAAACATATCGGAATGAAACGTGTAGAAAACATCGGTATCGGCCGTGACCAATACCGATATGAGGCACTTATCGTATTTCAAGGTCAAATCGCAGGCACTATGTCAGCTAGGTAAGCCCATTCAGCATAGGGAAGAAAAACGATGATTGCAGGTGGGCGAGAGGATTGCGTATTTTAGCAATATTAGTTATATAATAATTGTTAAGTTCTTTTGAAAGTGTGATTAATAACTTTGATATTTTTCATTACGAGATTTATTTTATGAGCACATGATAAACTTTATTACAAAATAGTCTGCAGACACTGTCCAAAATCTGCGACGTACGACGCAGCGTCGCGGTGATTCTGCCACTGGGAATTACAGTAATACTGATAAAGGCAAGACATTTAATTGCAATTTTGTTAATATTGGTGAAAGCAAATATTTGTGTAAGTAATTTGCTTTAAAAAAAGAAAGATAGGATCAAAGTTCCATGTCGAGACTTTCTTTTTCCTGTTTAATTCCCTCTAACATTTTGTTTTCCTTCTATTTTTTTGCAAGTATTTTTTTTTCCAACAATACTAGCTAAACGTTTCATAGTTAATGTATTTGTTTTGTAAATACAGGGAGTAAAATTTGTGCCTAATATAGGTGTGTGCAGTACTATACATTGATTGGTTAAAGATTGTAAATATAGCTTTGTGAGATAGTGTAATATATGGAGCAAAGAAAGTACCTATTTAACCGCTTCCCTTACACATTTTTTTGAAAAAAATTGCAAAAAATCATCACATTTATTTATTTTATTATTAAATACAAGGAAACGAAACAAAACAAAATATGTTGGTTTTAAGTTGAATTTTTAATTTTTTACAGGTGTAAAAGCATTTAGTTTTAATATTAGTTTACTATCCCGAGTTATCTCGGGCAAGTGAAAAAAAGTTAAATATTAGCCTTTGTATGATAGTTTTTGAAACAAGGGACAACACAAAGTGATATCTGACATTCTGTACACTGGTATCTGGTCTCTTTTCTTACTGGTTTACTTCTGGAATCTCTTTTACGGGAGCACAGAGTACACTGTCTCGTTGGATTTGATTTTTTTTCAGTTGCAGGAATAACATCTGGAAAATGCCTTGAGGTTAATCTGACTAATCACTATCTGAAAAATCATCGCTTTCGCTACCTTGCATCATCGCCATTATTTTACTTTTTTTCAAAGCAACTATCCTTCTTTATACATTACTAATCTACAAGCCGACGTATACTGTACAATAGGGAAACACGTGACCAGTCCCGCCAAAAGAACCGCGAAACCAATAAAACCTGGCAAACTGCCAATGAAAGCTGAATATTTCCTTTCATTTCTTCCAGGCTGAGTAAAACCGTGATAAAACAAATCGTACTGGCAAATTCTGCTTCGCCCGAGTTTTCTTGGGATAATAATTAACTGCAATATATACAAACCCGAGATAACTCAGGATAATCAGGCAAGCGGTTAGAGAGACAAATTATGACATCTGGTGTCATTGGAAAAAATATTGTCTTCAAATGCAATGAAAAACAGATTTTAGATTTTGGGGGAGTGAAAGGATGCAAGATTTACTGTCTACAGAATTACTAGTTATACTAGTGTTTTAGAATGAAATTCGCTGAAATTATTTGCAATATTTTAAAAATTAAAAACTAAACAAATCAAAGTGACAGAATCTTCCATAGGAAGCTTAATATACCTTTAAACAAATAAGCATTATTCCAGCAACAAACGAAAGAAGGATGACCAACTGCCAATTCCTATTATGCAAATAAAGGACACTTATCCACCAAGTGTCTTCCTATTATCTTGTTTCATGTGCACTTGCAATTTCAGCTTGAATGACTATGTGATATTGTTCCTGAGTACAAGTACATACTATATTATACTGAGTACATGGACAAGTACTGAATGTTTGCCCTCTGAACAATGAACGAAATTTAAAGTAGTTCAGAAAGTTTTCTCAGAAAAGCCTGATTTCAGGCATTTATAAGAACACCGTTGTCTGCTTGTTATCTCACTAAAGTTTTAACAACTGCAACTGTAATGTTTTGAAAACTAATAGAGGACACCTGTCTCCCATACGTGTAACGGAGGATTAAAAAGTACCATAACAGAGTACATCTTCATTTCATTGGTATAATGATTGAAAAGGTGGTTGAAGTATAAGTATAAATGATACATTTGATTTGGATAGCTTATTGTATGGCATCATAATTTTTTTTACTAACTGCTTAAAAATGCTTGTACATTTTTTTTTTGTCATTGTTCCTAATTTTGTGTATAAGCTGGAAGCCACACACATTTATATTTTGTGAAGATATAAAAGTTATTATATTATAGGGTTAATGGTATCCTGTGTTTCCTTATGACAGTAATTTCTTACTATTTATTTGCATGTTTATTTATGATATGCAAGAAGATTATCCTGTGCAAAGAGTTTTGTATGCCAAATATTTCCTATCATGGAATATTCC
>BGPR01003237.1:12350-78974 GCA_013235015.1 Araneus ventricosus
TTATCATTCCTGGTTAATTGACACATTATTTATTGATTACCCTTTATATTACTTGATTGAATGGAAAAGTACCACGTAGTAGGGAAATATTTTACAGCCAAAACATTGAAAAGCCATTTCATTCGAGTTTAGATTGTGATAATTTTAGCTCTATCATTTTGTATTTTTTTCTTTTCAGATTACACGAGACTTCATAGAACAATTAGGAAATCTTACTATATCACCACAAATAATAATTGTAAGTATTTATCTTAATTTGCTGATTTTAGTTTTAGTTATCATCTGGTGAAAGCCAAGTTTCTGTTTGCTAATTCCATTTGAGTGACAACATATAATATAAGTTATTTGGAAAAATTATTACATTGATTTAACTTCTAACATTATTTTCTGGAATTTTATATTTTGTTTAATAAATAAGTTAAGACAGTTCTCAGATTTTTTTTGTTACTTAAAAAATGTGAATATGATATGCAGTAAACTGTTCATGTTGTTATTTTTTATATTTTATGAAAGTTTATTTGGATGTTTCACTGCTGAAAGTTAAAGAAGAAAATAAAATATATCTTATGCAAACTATCAGATAATGTTTTTGTTTTATTTTTTTTATTGTATTCAATTCTTTATGCATATTGTATTCAAATGAGTTTAAATTGAACTTTATGCTAGAATAGCCACCTTTGGCAAGCAGCTTGTTCGTCCGGAAAATGATTTCAATTGAATCTTGCATCGTTTCATATTCATGGTTCCTTTAACGATGTAATTTTAAACTTCAGATTGTGGTAGATATTTAACCCATGTTCTTTTAGTGGCCTTGCACCTGTTCTGTTCATTGTTTACATGTTTCGGAAGCTTGAAAGTTTATCTTTTGTCTTCGTTGGTACGAAATTTCTAACAGTCTTCTTCTTTGGGACAATTTGTCTTGCTTTTAAGATCTTTTTGTAACCAAGCTATCGAATATGTTCTCTCTCATCGACAAGCATTGCCAACAGAACATTCTCTGTGTGCACAAAGAATGCATTTCGCTGTATTACTGGATCGACAACTTAAAGTAATTCCTCAGATAAATACCGTGATGTTTGGATTGCTTGAAAGACGTGTTTTGGTCCATCAGTAAAATATTTGCTCCCTTTTTATGGCAAACCACACAGGCATGTATGCTTTTAAGATGAAGCCAACTATTTCTTTTAAGTTTCCGGACGCATCTGATGAACTTGTATACAACCCAAGGACTCGGTTGGCTGCAGTAGCTATCTGGAATGAAACACAAGTTCAAGTTCAAGGTCCGATCTGCCAAGTCTTCTAGGCAATGTCCCAAGGTGATGGCATTTGAAATGTCCAGCAAATACTTTTGGTCTGTGCTCAACAAATTCCTGTCTATATCAGAAATCTATGGGTTCATAATCGACCATGGGGAGTTTCTCATAGCAAGTGAGCTGCTGCTCAATTGGCCAACTAAAAGATTTAGGCCCTGCAGTTTGATCGTCAGTATGTTGGAAAATGTGGCGAAAAAGAAGCTCATTAAAATGCAGGAGGCATATGCTCCACTGTAGCGGGCGCCCTACATGATTTTCTATTCGGTGGATGACACCATTCTTCCATCCAGTGTTGGTTACAGTGTCATCACACCCTACTACTTTTAGTTTTCTCATTCATCTTTAGCTAATGTTGTTAGAATAATTATTAAACAAACATAACACAAAACAATGCACAGCACAGACTCGCAGCACACACGTCGTACACAGCACCAAAGTGTGTACCACTTGTAACAAGCAAAGAAAGACAGAAGTGAAGGTCGTAGTCGGTAGTGGCGACTGGCGAGTAGAAGACAGAGTTGGTGGGGGAGGGGTGCGGCAGAGTAGGGAGGGAGGGACCAAGCCATGGTTCAATCTAGTTCAAAACAGTTAAATTTAATTCAAGTGAGTTCTGGTTCGTTTTATTCTACCAAAATGAACAAAGAGTTGCTCAGTGAAAATTGCGAAATATTGGTAACTTTCTGTTTTTTCAAAGACGTTGCCGAACGGAAAAAATTAGATTAATGATCAGAACTTAATTCACTTAGGTTATTTAAACCATAAATCAAGCATAAAAACTAAAGTGTTTTTGTTTTAAAAGTTTTAACTAACTTAAAAAATTTACAAAAAAAGGCACAATTTTTCATTAACTTTAAGTAAATTCTCGAATGGAAGATGTTAACCGATTTTAATTTTTTTTATGCCATTTTTCTTCTTATTACAATAGGCAACTTTTCCACACTAAAGCGTTCCAAAAAAAAAAATTATTTTTTCGACCCACCCTATTGGGAAAATAGGTATTAAAATCTTGAAGAATGAAAAGAAAAAAATGCTACATTATCATTTACTAAATTTCTAAATATTTCTTCATTCCTGGGCCTCATTAACACTTAAGTAGGTTTAATGAAAAAATAATGAAGATAGTAAACAACGTCTTTTGTTTATTTTTATGCTGTTTTTCTGTACAGGGTTCGTACTCCTCCTGAAATTCCTGAAAAACTCCTGAATTTTGCTTTTTTTTTCTAAGGGCCCTGAAAACTCCTGAAAATTGTGTTTTTTATCCTGATATTTCTTTTTGTCTCCTGAAAAATTACAATCAAAGAGCAGAAGATATGATAAAACATAAAAATATGACGTTTCCGTTTTTTCTTATTCATAGAAAGTCGCTGGAATCCGAAATTCTTACTTCTGACCTTACATAGCGGCGAAAGATTCTACCTCGCATGTTCCGAGTTGCCGCAATCGGGAAGATGGTTGAATTGATATTTAGTATACTTTTTTCCCAATTTTATAAAAATTGTCCACTTCTCCCCTACAATTGATTTTTTTTTTTTCACGTTATCTCCTGAATTTTCTGTACTGTACTCGTGAAAAAAATCCTTAGAAACTCCTGAATTTTACTATCATATATACAGTATGAACCTTGTCTGTAAGTCCGAATAAAATAAAAGAAGAAAGGTATTCCCAAAGTTAATTAAAGCTGCTATTCTGTCCAGCATTTAAAAAAATAAAAATGTTAAAGTGTTGGTTGAGGATTAAATTGATAAAAAGAAAATTAGGAAAGTGGTATAAAGCTAATCATGTCTCCTGGCAAGTATTCTATGATATAGGGGAAACTGAGGAATATTTACAGCTTGCTTGCGAGTTACATTATGAATTAACTCCAAAAACAGTCAACAAACAAATCTGCTAGCAATGACTGGTTGAAAGAATTTATACACAAGCATAAAGAATTATCTTTGTCAAGCCCTGAAGTCTGGGTAGAACAATGGGCTTTAATTAAAACAAATGTGGTAAAACCAAAAGAGTGTCTTTGAAAATTAAATTTGACTTTTGTGATTATAAAAACTTTCACAGAATGCAGTTTATATACTGTTGATGAAACAAACTTATTCTAAAATGTATTATCAAGAGGAATAGTTAATTATGTAGTTAATGTGTTATTATTAATTTTTAAACATTGTTTTATTTTGTTTTTAATAAATGGGTCGAACCTCCCTGAAGTGGGGATGTTTAACCCAGTTTTTACTATTTTGGAAAATCTTTATAAAAAATGTTATTTAAAATATTTTATAAATTATAATAGTGTGGAAATATGCCCCATAATATGAGTTATAAAATAGTGGAAAAACTAGATTTCAATCTTGTTTTTTTAAAAAATGGGGTCAAACATCCCCAGTCTTCCCTATATGTAATATCTCATAGGTTGGTTTTCAGATTCCAAACAATTTTGATGAAATAAAATATGATAGCAAAATGTATTATTATATTACCTCAACTTTCAACAATGAAAGAGAAATATGCAATTAAATATTTGTTCAACCCTTTGTGGACAGGTACGGCTTATAGAGTGCACCAGTAGGTATTTACCATAAGCTGAATAAAAGCTATCGAAGGTGGAGAGCTCACCACTTCTAACCTCGTATTCATGAACATTCTTCCTACTTGCTCTGATAGTTTCCACGGACAAAGAATCAGTTAGTTCGATCTGATCGCGCTTGAAAGTGCATGAAATGATCTCTATAACCCAACCTGGCTATAACGAAATAGTGGCAAATTATCCCTGCAGAGCATTATTCAGCTGGTTTTTTTGGAAGAATTAAACAAGTAAATACCAGCTGAGGACAAATCTGATGCATTACATCTCGATGGAGACTAAGTACAGTGCCAAAGAAACTTATTTTGAAACTGACATGGAGGACAATCCAGTTCACGAAGAATATAGTGACTTGAACTCAAACGTTTGTATCATCCATCCATTCAATCTCTAATCTTATTATAAAATAAAAAATAAAAGTGTGTATAATAAAATAAGCGTAGAGTTGGAAAAGACGAGATGGCTCATAAGGTGCACCAACGTGATCTGAGTGTTCTAAAAAGTTACCTGTCTGCAAAGGGTTAAAACAATCAAAACGGTTTGACATTGCAACAATGAAAAGTATTGTTGTAAATTATGCCAAAAAATATATTTAAAAAATTATTAAAAATTGAAGGAAAAATCATATGGCTATTTAATTAATATCATTGAAAAGGTAATTTTTTGCACTTTGAGATAGTGTAAAAATTTTTGTGCTGTAATATGTTTCAAAGTTATTAAGGAAAAATGCCAAAATTTCGCTGAATGTTTTGCTATTAAAATTTTTTAAAAAGGGCTCCGAGGTGCAGATTCCCACCCTTCAAAGTACAGGGTTCGTACTCCTCCTGAAATTCCTGAAAAACTCCTGAATTTTGCTTTTTTTTTCTAAGGGCCCTGAAAACTCCTGAAAATTGTGTTTTTTATCCTGATATTTCTTTTTGTCTCCTGAAAAATTACAATCGTAGAGCAGAAGATATTATAAAACATAAAAATATAACGTTTCCGTTTTTCCTTATTGATAGAAAGTCGCTGGAATCCGGAATTCTTACTTCTGACCTTACTTAGCTCCAAAACAGTCTACCGCGCGTGTTCCGAGTCGCCGCAATCGGGAAAGATGGGAGAATTGATATTTAGTATAATTTTCTCCCAATTTTATAAAAATTGTCCACACTACCCCCTTCTCCCCTACAATTGATTTTTTTTTCACATTATCTCCTGATTTTTCTGTACTGTACTCCTGAAAAAATCCTTAGAAACTCCTGAATTTTACTATCTTATATACAGTATGAACCCTGAAAGTAGGTTTGTGCCAAATCTCTTGGCTGTAGGTTCAACGGTTTGCCCTGTAGAGGACCAACACACAAACACATTCTTCTTTATTATTAGTAGAGATAAACAGAATAGTCTTTTAACAGTATAAAATGTTATTTTTATATACAGGTTTTAGCATGGAAAGGAATAAAATTTTATTTTTGCATTTTTCTGAAGCACATTTCTTTATTAAGTTATTAAAATTAATACATTTGCTGTTGGAGACATTAATGAAATCTAGCTCTATTGGCTTAAACCTTAGCCCTGGCAAAAACCTGACAAATCGTATCAATAACTTGTGAAATCTTAGTGCCAACCTTCCACTTTCAATTCTTTGGCATAACACAAAATGATGCTATTATGCAAGTTTGGTGATGATTGGGACCTGTTGACAAAATAGTACTTGCATCTCTACAGATAAAATAGTAAAGTACTTGGTTGCCAAAAAAGAGATTAATTTCTCTTTTGCCTATGGCTTGGTGATTGATTTGTTTTGAAAACTGGTAACATCCTCCATTTAAGCATAACCTCATATTCATTCTGGTATAAAATATCTTTTCTTGCAAATTGAAAAATAAATCCCCTGTTGGCAAGCAAGAAGGCAAAGGTCCTTCTTAAGATATAAGGAAAAGAACATTTCACCCTCTATTTTCATTAGGATTAGAGATCAGTGACGAATCTAGGATTCGGGTTGGGAGGGGGGCTGAGGTCATAAAAATTTTGTATCGTGACGAATGTCAAACATCAAGGCTAAAGTAAACCAAAACTCTTTAACTTTACAGACTTTACTCACCTGACAATAAGAATCATAAAGAACAATACAATGCTTTCTATAATTTAATAAAAAATATAATGAAATAACTAGCCAAAAAATGTCTTTAACCGTGTCAAAGCTAAAAGTACAAGTGGAATGACTACAAAAATAGGAAAATGTTTGAGCCTGTCCAAGCCAGAAAGCAATGTTGAAACGTTTTTATTGTTTTTTTAAAGAGGAAAATTAAGAAAAAACAGTTTTAATGATTTTAAATAATATCAAGAATTCTGGCTTGGCTCTGGGAGGGGGGCTGTAGTCCGATAGCCGCCCTTGGATTCGTCACTGTTAGAGATGCAAGAATGAAAGAGGGTGGAAGAGACTGCAAATGACAAAAGCTTCCAACAAGGGGTAACTTTCATAGGTTGAAAGGTACTTTAATAAAGGAATTATGGGGAAAAGAAAATTTCCACCTGCTTTGAGCTGGATAGCCCATCTATGAACTCGGCCAAGATTTTTACTATCCTTACAACATGTCCCATGCAGTGGTATAGTCGGAAAATAAGCAATGCCTGGACACTCTAACCTCAATGACAAAAATTATTCTGTTTTAAGAACATTTTCACAATTTTTTCTTATTTATTTCTCGTGGGGGAAAAAAAAAAAAAGCAGTGCAGGACGCTGTTCCACCTCCACTACACCCCTGGTCCCATGCCGGTTAAAATCAAATAAAAATAAGGGTCGGGTGGGATAAAATGGTCATAAAATCCACATTTTTTAATTTAGGTGGATTATAGATGTAAGAATTTGTTAAAATATTTCACATTTTTTGGCTGTTATTTTATATTACATTATTGAAGAACACACTGCATTAAAATTTTAGAAGAAAATAATTGTTTTAAACAATTTTATGACGCCTTTTTGTCATGTTTTTATGACCACTTTACCCCATGGGGTGGGGTAAAGTGGTCATGATTAAAAAATAGCATAAAAACGTATTTTAAGTAAGCAGAGTTTTTTAATATTTAACAAAACATGATATAGTTCCAACTTTAAAAGAAAATCAGTTTATTTGATCAAATTATACATTTTTAATAACCTGTGATCAAAAGTTATCTAATCAAGAATTTTGAGGATATGTGATTTCCATTCCAACAATGTCATGATTTTCAGGAAAGGTGTAATAGTCTCAAGTTTAAATATTTTATTGACAGCAATTCCCCAGCTTTTTAACAATTTCTCCCACCTCCCGATTCTCACCGATTTCCTCCTGCTTTTTAGTATTTTTGAGAAATTGGAACAAATAAATAGTAATGATAGAAAAATGCAGTAAAAAAGCGGCGAAATAAAAATCCAGCGCTTACTGCGACCACATTCTCCTCAAATTTCAAATGCGTGACGTCATTCTGCTACGGCTCTCCATTAGCTCTTTGCCACGATGTCATGTCCAAGCTTGTTGACTAGTGACTATCGGCATTGGTTTTCGGCATATGTGCTGCTTTGACTGTTTAGCACGCTAGGGAGGAAACAGGGAGAATTTTTCTCTTCTACCGATATTGTCGTATCGTGCTAGGTTTATCACCGACATATTTTTTAAAATTTTTTTGTGAATGCATTTTTCCCCCCCACCAGTCCAGATCTGATGTCGTCGAAATAATCTAAGAAGAAATAGCAGACTGTATTTACCAAGGCGTTATTATCACTTCAAAAAAAGATAAAGGGTCATTCCATTGTGACTAACGTAACTTTGGAAAAATTTTAACAGGCTATGACAAAATGCTCTTAAATAATCTCTGATGAAATCTTTTATCCTTGTATTTTATGTAATACTAGTCAATATGACATATCCATGCAGAAATTATTTTAAAAGATAATGATTTAACCAAATTAAATTAAATTTTTAACTTTGTGACTGACGTAACTATTTAGTTACCACATAAAAGATACATGGATGAGATTCTTCCGGTTTTTCGCGAATTTCCGCTTTTTTGTTATTTTGGAGAAATTCCGTTTTCTTTCCCTCAAAATTCCGGATTTTTTTCCCTTTTTTTTCGTTCCCCTGGATTCCCGATTTGCGGGGGCCCGGGGAAAAATTTGCTTTTTCTTCCGAAAATTCCACTTTTACGCAAAGAAAAGAAACCTTCCTATCTTCCGTTTTCGAAAGAAAATTCTGGGAAAATATGCTCAATAGTGCGGCTTGACTCCACCGGTTAGGAAACTAGCTGATTCATCTTCAACTGACGAATCAACATAATATCAGCAAGCTCTACAAGGATGAACATTCCAACATTCAGTGCCATTCAAAGCATTAAATACCACCTTTTGGCAGAAAACAAAACCTGTGGCATATTTTACAAAAAAAAAAAAACTTTTTTTTTGCATGAACATGTTGAAAACTTAGGTCATCTTGTAGGGCATACCAAGATGAAGAAATAAAAAAAAGCAACAAAAATAAATAAACTACATAAAAAAAAGAAATTCTCCTATTAAAAGAGGCAGCTAAAAAGCTGTGTGCAAATGCAGCAAAAAAGCAGAGAATAAGACATTAAAAAAAAAAAATCTTCTCAAAATAAAAAATAAAACAGATGATTTACCTAGGCATTCTAGAGGTAATGTAGTCCCGACAACTGTGCCAGTAATTAAACGGAGAGATGCTAATGAAGACTGTGTAAAAACTTTATTGAAAATAAACTGGTAGAGGATATCCTTTATTGAAAAAAATCTGTCAAAGATGAGAGCCCTCCAAATCAAGGGGTGAAGTGTGCTAGTGGAGATCTGTTACTAACAAAAGCCACGCAAATAAAAAAAACAAAAGGAAACCACTTCTTTAACAAATAAGGAAATGTTTCAAATAACAATAATGCTAAATGAATCTGCCATTGTAACTGTACAATTTCTCGACCCCTCTCACTTTATAAGGTGCAAAATCATTGTGCTGTTACTTTTGCAAAAATGTATAAAAATAAAAGAAATAAAACAATTCAGTACATGATACATTATTAAAATTTATAAAGAGCTAATACACTTTACACAATTGCATGAAGCAAAAGAAATTATTTCTCCTTATTTTTATTTATTTTTTGAGCTAACTTTTATCAATAGGCTATTAAATATAATTCTTCTCAGACTTCTGCTGGGTGAATGTTGCATCTCAGTGATGTACAGGTGGTAAATATGTTTTAATGTCTAATTTTGTATTTTCTGATACCCCTGATGATGTGTTAAACTTGTTTGTTAACTTTTAATGTGAATAATCTAATAATAATTTATTATTCTTTTTCTTATTTATACGTACTGAATTATAAATAATTAAGTTATTAATTATTATAGTGTAATATTTTCATCATGTTGCATGTTCTGATGTTTTACTTCTTTCGCATATAAATTATGGTACAAATTTTTTGCTCGCTTATGATTTCAGTCTTTTTGCTTTTTTGTCGATCTCATCCCTGAAGATAGCTTGGCTTTAGCATTAGATTTTTCTGAATTTTGTTAATAAAAAAAATTTGTAATTAATTATAGTATTACATAGGAATATTAAGTTTGTAGTAAGAACAATTTTGGATTGATTAATAATCAACAATAATTATTTATTGATGTTTTAATTATTTCAATGGTGTGACTAACGTAACAGTTGGATCATCATTAATAAAGTGTTTAAAAATGAAGAGTTGATACAAAGCAATTTTAATACAAATGGAGTCCTTTCTTAAATTTTTTGTAGAGGGCAATAATGTCTCTTCTAGTTTTATATTTGATATAAAATGGCAGGTTTCCACTTAGTTCAATAGGTCATGAGAAAATGAATTTTTTCTGGACTATTTGCAGATCATCAACACTTGGTCACTTGAAGTCTAAGTCAGTTTCTTGCAAAAATTTTATTTTGCACATTTCTGAATTTGCATCATATTCTGTTACTCATCCTATATACCAATTGTCATTATAAAAAGACACTGAAATATTTCTCAAACTCTATGAAAGTTACACTACTTTTCAAGAAACCATTGACTTTTATTCCAGGATACCGACTTTAGTTTTGAAGGGAATATCATCTCCAGTGTTTAAAAACATGTTAACACTTGAAGAGCCTGCTTTTTTTATACAGTGGCAAGACTGTTTGCCTTTGAGCTCATTAATTTATTCGAAATCTTTCTCAATTGCAGCTAGTTCAAGCAGAATTTCTTTCTCCTGTACAAAAAGGCATTTTATATTTGTGTCTGCTGCATCCACTTTGAAAACTCAATGGTGCTTTTGATGATGGTTTGTCCCTGCAGCACCTTCTTCCACACATGATGATTCAAAACTGCACCAATGCCATCATGAGGCCCTTTTCCGTGGTGCAAAGCAGTTTAGTTCCACTCGCAAAATAGTGCATTAGCTATGATATACAGCTATGATATGCTATATCGATTCTTAAAATGTGCTGATGCACCATCTGACCAATGCAGTCAGCGTTATATTTGTTGCAAACAATTAACTTGGTTATTCATTGCCAGTTTTAATATTATTCCTTTTCCATTTGCTCATTTTTAAAAGGAAAGCAAAATTCTCCCAATATGGACAGCAGCATACTTTGATCTACATCCTACAGTTTCAATTTCTGAGGGAAGAAGTTCACAAAATTTTGAGAGCCCAATTTCAATATTAGGATGATCGATTTTAAATGCATCTTTTAAGTTGTACATTAACAGACGATTCTGCAAACGTGTTTTTTGTATTGGTCTCTATATTTCGAATGGACTTTACATCTTTTTTCCCAGGAAGTTGTCTTGATACATCACCTCAATAGTAAAAAGCTTTCACACACTCAGGCCATTCTTCTTCTGAGGTTTAGTAGATGGAATTAAGAGACCGACATGTGAATCTAATTTCTCCACAACTGCTTGCTTTTTCCTTGGACTAGTAGGCAAAGACTTCTTAACTTTCCTTACTGCTTATTCTAATGCTTGTGGTGATGAATATGCTTTAAAAGTCAACTGTTGGCTCATAGCAGATTCTGACACTTTTTTCGCTCTCGTCTTTCACATTCTCAGTTTTGCTGCTTCAGTTTCCTTTTTTTTTTCAGTTTCTTATCCCCCTTCTCTTTTTAGTCTTAAAGCTCTCATTCCATTTTTGTCTTTTATTTTATCTTCAAGCTTTTTAGCTTCACTTTGTCCAGCACGGCTTTTTCTTTTTGTTGTGCTTGGTTCCGCCATTTTGATTTCTGACAAAAAAAAAAAAAAAGACTTCAATTTTTAAAAATATGTTAGCAATACTTATTGAAATTTTAAAAGGAGGAAGTTATTTTAAAGAGTCAAAAATGATGTGACTAACATAACAATAATATTTGTTACGTTAGTCACATTTGATAAGTTACGTTAATCACAGCTCTAAATAATTAATGAATAGAACTGCATTAAAATTTTTAAATGATTCATATAAGTTAGCTAACAAGTTAAGAAAATTCACAAAATAAAAAATCTGGAAGTACTCTGTAATTTAAGAGAGAAAATTAAGAATTTTGTGACTAACGTAACAAAGAATAGCTAAGTAAAAATTTGTTGAGAAAAATATAATTACCTCTTAAGATATTCAGAAATTGTCTTCTTGACAGGCACTTAGCTGTACAATCTTCCAAAAAATGTATTCATTGAACAGGAAAAATGAAAATGAGTTTATAAAATAAGTTGTGAGCTAAGTAGAAAAAATAGGATTAAAACACTCAAATACAAGCGTGTATTCTTTCTAAAACAAAATTCAAATCGGCCTCTATTGGAAAATTCTGTTGGCAGATCTAGAAATTTCACTGAAAAAAATGCTGTATCACAGTTACAGTGATATTTTATTTAGGCGTAAAAGGTAACTATTTTCATGGAATCGCCCTAAATCGTATGCATTTTGTACCATTTGCACGTGTTATTTTTCAATTACTTCTGGCAAAATCCGCAACAACTACTTCTTTAAAGGAGTAAAAGTACATTATGTAATTTGTAAATAGGATTTATTTGCAGGTCGAACTCAACTGTAAATATGTCATTTTTAAATAAGAAAAAAAAAAAACCTATAATCAAGAAATATATATATGAAGAAATTAAATCCATAAATTAAAGCTCTGAAGTACAAAAAAATATATAGGTAATTCAATAATTTATATTGGTAATACCGTCTAGATATAAAATATGTATGGAAGAGTGAGGGCTAAAAAAGTGTTTTAAAAAACTGATCAGATTATTTAAAACCCAGAGCAATTTTTAAAAATCAATACATTTATTTTGTAAAAAAAAATAAAATTTTGAGAAAAATATAACCAAAATAAAAGGTTGTCTCATTAGGCCCCCTCCACCTTATTTGTACATGAGTTAAATAAAGTAAATGTTGGCCCTGCTGTTCATTTGTGATCATGTATGTATAATTGAAAATCTCTCCCTCTTTTTCAAATCTTGACGTTGGCAGGTCTGTATCAACAAGGAAAATTATGTTTAAAAAAGTGTCCTTGAAATAGAGTCTCGAGATTAATTTTGTTGGATTGTTGATGATGAATTTGTATAGTATGTGTAGAGAGAAATAAATTAGTGATTTAATTTATACATTGAAAAATGTTAGAGCTGCTGGCAATTTTGCAATGCCTCTTCGCAAGAGGCCCCCTCTTTCTTGTTTTTTAATCATTATAAGTTCAGTGACTTTTTTGTAATCATAAATATGGTGTATTCATTTTCATTTGCTTCTTTGAAGAATTATAACATTTGGTTATTCTATATCAGGGATTACCAGCTTATGGTAAGCGTATCCCTGAGTGTATGTGGCAGACCATTGGGGGAGGGATAAAAATAATGTTGCAAATGACGGAAAACACAGCATAAAAATGATGAAGATGAAAAAAAAATGTATAATTTTGTTTCCTCATGTTCTCAGTGTTAAAGCAATTAAATATTTAATGCATTTCATAAACACAGAACTTGTGGAAAGATCATTTTTGTCTAACAATAAGCTAGACACAATTCCAGACATTAAAATAATGGCAGTCTTCATTTGAACCTAATTTTATAGAACTCGGCTTTATCAAACAAACTCAAAGCCCTCATTGAAATTGTTAATGAAGATGAGTAATTATTAGCTTTCATCAAATGTCAGTGCCAAATTAGTTGAATACCGTTTTCATTTGTTTTGGTATTGGCTGTATAAAAATGGAATGAAATGTAAAATAAAAAAATATAACCTTCGAATATTATTAGATTAATTCCGAGTAATTTAACTTGAACTAACCTGAACCCTTTACATTATTAGTAATAATAATAATAATAATAATAAAACTTAGCTCTGGGAATTGTTGGGTGTGCAGTGGGTATGGCAATGTAGGGGTAGGGTAAAATGGTAGAAAATACCCTAGTTTTAGCTTTTCACTTAAAAAGCATTGTCAAAATATTACTTTTTAAAACCTTTTTTTGTTTTTTCTCTACATTACACATCTTTTGAGTAAAATTAAGTAAGTTTCATTAGTAATTTGATATATATATGTTTGCTGGGAGATAGTTTTTAACCATATGTTTTGTATACTCATTTTATCCCACCCAAGTGAAAATGGGTATGCAAATCTGATACAGTAGCAAATGTTTAAAAAAATAAATTATTGTTTGCAGTACAGTGATATAATAATAGTAAAAGGATTTTAAAAAAAGATTTTTATTAATTTATTTAAAAAGGCTCAAATTGTACAGTAAATTTGGCAAAAAATAAAATAGGATTTTTTCCTCCAACATACGATTCTGTATATCTGTTATTCATCATAAAAATTAATGACCTCTGCTATTCAATTAGGTCTCATCCAAAAATTTTATTATTTGATCGTCTTTGATATAGTCTGAGTCATCTACATCCAGAAGAATGAAAGTTGCCCATCTTAAATTTTTCAAATCTTTCATTTTTTTGGTATCTCCTTCAACAGCCATAATTTGGCCAATGAATTCTGGCTTGCCTTTTCCCCTCAAATATAATGCTTTTGCACAGGCAGACTTTGTCTCACAGTTGTATTTTCAGTAATATCATTTCCAGATACTTCTGCAAGACAATTATATTGCTATTTTCTCTTTCAATTTTTAGCCTTTCTATTAAATCTTCACTTGTTAAAATTTCATCAGCACTTGTCTGCACACATTTGCATTTTTGCTTTGAATTATTCATGTATGCAGTTGTGAAAATTAGAGCTTTTGGTGATATTGCTGACAATTTTGTTCGTTTCAAATCGTTGTTTGTTGAAGAAATTGTGCTTTGTGATCTATACTCTTGAGGTGGAGAAAAAGACAGGTTCTGAGAACTTGAAGGCATATCAGAAAAAACAAACATCTGGGCGCAAACTTTCGGCATCTGCCAAAGAAAGTGTTATTTTGTGTAAAATTGATTTTAGGTTTTTAACTATACACTTTAGACCCCTCTGATAACCACATCTTGTTATAAATTTTAAGATTAAACAATTGTGCACTTCTCTTCATGAGAGAAAGCTGGTAATTTTCCTGATCCTTTATGTGCAGGATTTTTTTAATTAGTTAATATAAAATATTTATGTTTCATTAATTTTCAGTTTATCATAAATGATTTATTTACTTAAAGGAAAAAATCACGCTGTATCTTCTACAGGTAAATGTGGTGTGTACGGTACCGACTTGCTTCTCGCCAGTGTTGTTGATTTTTTTTTTTATTATTTTTTTCAAAAAAATTGATTAACTTGATTTAAATCAGATTTTTTTTTATTTAAATCAAGATTTTTTTTATTTTAATGATTTTTTTAAAACTATATATATATTAGACAATGAGGCCTACAGTCATAGAATTATATATATATATATAACAACATACTAGTCATTAAGCCCTACTTTCTTTTTAAAAAAACAAATTAAAAAAAATTATTTCAAACATGTAACAACTATTTAAATAAATATTTGCGAACTAAATATAAAGAATAATATCCTTTTGAAATATAAGACAATTTTATTAAGGAAAAATATAATAAAAATTACATTTCTTGACTATAGATATATTATTGTATGTTAGAATATATAAAATTTTTAGATATAGCTCTTCTGGACAAGCAAATTTTGCACAAGTGAGAAGCAGGCTCTCTTTTACATGAATTGCACCAAAGGACTGAAAATCCTGTTCCCCCTTTTCAAAAATAAGAATGATCCTTCGCTACCCTTTATTGGACAATAGACTAAGAATGTCTTGAGAATTTTGCAATCTTGCAACAACTAAATAGCATACTCTTCTCCTCTCTCCTTTCAAGTATTTGGATTAGGGTTTATTTCACCTTGACCTTGAGATTAGACTTCTTCTTACTAAGCATAAAAAATTAAAGAAACCAGTATCTAGGTGACGAATCACTGAAATTTTCTGAAGTAACTTTTTCTAACCTGGACTCAAAAATGTGTTTTTAAAATATAATTTATACATCAACCATTCCATGTGCTTGTTATTTATAATAAATAAAGTTTAATATTTATTTAAGCGAAAATTTTAAGAAATCGAAATGGAAAAGATACATAAAAGTGACTGTTTTTCAAAAAAATTCTCAAAATTCAGTAAATTTTGTTAGACGTAAGAAACAAAACTTCATTAGAACAGAAATCGTTTTCCCTTTCTGATGGTGTATCTATTTTTTTCATACAATTATCCAAAAACATGCTATTGAGAAATTAGAGCAAAAAATCACCCAAAGCAACACAAAACATTAATTATTTTTCTAGATTTAATTTTTAAGGCTTCGAGGTGCATTGAGTCACCATCAGCTGTGTGCCAAATTTCGTGACTATAAGTGTGATAGATTTGTCTGGACATCGCGTACACAAACATTGCCTTTTATAATTATGGATCATAGTTTAAATTGTGCTATGTGGATGTTTGTATTTCTTTTGGAACATTTGTAAGTATTACTTAATTATCTTGCATTTGAACATTATTGCAATATAAAAACTTTGTTTTCCCCAACACTATTTACTTTCTCCAATATTAAAATGAAACTCAATGCATTTTACTATGTTCTTTGTGAACATGATCATTTCACAATATTTATCTTATAAAAAAGGAGCATCTCATACTTTGCATTTTCTTGTGCTGCTCATTAGTTTTATTTAAAATCTTATTTGCTTGTGTTCTCAAAAATAAAGATATGGAAAGTACTCTAGTTACATCAATTCAATGAAATATTTTTTATGATTTATATATTCTTTCTTTAAATATACATTTAAAAATATTTTAAAATCACTATTTAAAGATACATGAACAATTTTATTTCATTAAAGCAGATACACTTGATATTTAAAATAAAGTGATTTAAATCAGTGATTTTTTTTTTTAATCATTTGATTTAAATCAGTGATTTTAATCAACTGATTTAAATCACCACAACCTTGCTTCTCACTAATTTTTCTTGGTGCAATTTTGTGTGCCGTCGCCAAATACTGTTTTGGATGTGCAGTGTGCTTTTTATTGCTTCTTTTGCATGTGTCGCCTGAAAACGAGAGATTGAGCACACAATGCCTGCGTCATTTCAAGTGTGTACCGGGCAAATTCTTTTAACTTAAAAAAACATCAGCGGCTTTGCTTTCAGCATAGCAGGAAACTAGTAGCTTCACTTTTTCATTCATTGTCAGGAATCTAGGTTTTTTTTAAAATTCCGAAAACTAGAATTTCCGCAAGCAATGCCTGCGGCATTTCAAGCATGTACCGGGCAAATTTTTTAACTTAAAAAACATCAGCGGCTTCGCTTTCAACATAGCGGAATAATCGTAGCTTTGCTTATTCATTGATAAATGAACACACAGAATAACATACACGGTACTGAACTGATATTACATCCGAAGAATTCCAAACGAAGTTTTATTCAAATTTGAATTTATCGACCAATTGCATTGAAGAGTTGAACAAAACATTCCAATCGAAACATGGCGCAATATAGCCTGATAAGCAAAACACCAATGAAAAGGTCAATTTATGCACATGCGCGCTTGTCATTCGTTAAAAACATCTAGACTCATCCAACACAAATGTTCTCTCAGTGTCGTTCTTGGCGGCAAAGAGTTGACGATCCTAAGAGGAATTAGGTAAGTCGGTACCGTACACTCCACATTAACCCTTCTACACAAGAAGCAGAATGTTAAGCCTAACCATATACCCATTTTACCTCATTTTTTAAATATGGGATTGAAAAAAGATTTTTTTTCCCCCTTAGCTGCAAGTTGAAGCAGCAGCAGAAATGTTCAAAAAAAGATATGTCACTATAATAAGAATTCCTCAATAATCTAGTCCTGGCAGTGAAAGTTAGAATACATAATATATGGCATAAACTTGCCCACTTCAGTTTAATGTGTTACCACTCGCTTATAAAGAAACTGTGAAAAAAAAAATATCAGTTGAGAAATGGGAGTCAGAACAGCTAACTACAATATCCAACTCAAAAAACTACAAATATAATTAAAAATCTATTGTTTTATAAGCCATATATTTTGACTATCCATTTTACCCCAAATGAACCTAAAAAATAAAAAAAGACATTGAGGGGTGTACGGAAATAAAAGGATTGGGAACCGCAGCTCTATATGCTTGAGGTAAATTATTTAAAGAATTACTATATTGCCTTCTTTTGTACCAAGAAGTGCATACCTTGAAGCACAATTATAATGCTTTTTACTTTCTGGTACATGAAATTTTACAAAGAGAAAGTATATAAAAAAAATCCAACCATGCAATTTGATGAATCTCTATGTTTTAGACATCCTTGAATCGGAAAAACACATTTTTAGACTTGTCTGTCTGTCTGTGAACATAATAACTAAAAATTGCTGTGTCTTAGATGCATGAAATTTCGTTTGTCTTTATGCCAAATTTGTAGATTTCTATCAAATTTTGGATAAACTCCCTTCAGAGGAAGCGTGTGTATCCATGCGTATGAAAACACAAGTAAAAATAACAAGAGTTAGATTGATATAATTTAGCACACAATTTTATTATCAGAAATGTAGATCAAATCCATTGACAGGTTTATTTTCTGTTGGTCTGTATTTGCATGCATGCGAGCTAAAAACCCCACAACTTCGGTAAATGAAATTTTGTATGTGGTCTTCTAACCATAATTATAGATGGATGGATATCAAATTTTGGTTTCAGTCATGTGAAAATAAGGTGTGCAAAATGCAAATTCTGTTTTCTTCATCATAATATGAAGCATAAAACATGCCATATTGTGTTATGATATGCGAAAACTAGAAGGGGATGGCACTCCCCATGTTTTGTCATTCTTCTACCTTGCCCCAGTCACTGAATTGAGAGCAGTAAAAGGGTCATTTTTAAAATTCGGTGCCATTTGGAAATTGAAGCAAAAATAAAATTTCAATAAATAAGTAATTTTTTTTCATATTATAAAACATACATTGTTTCTGTATATTATTTGAGTATTATTCGTGTATTTCTTTCTTTTATTTATTTTTTTATTGAGTTTTTTAAAATCGGACATGATGAAAATTGTCATGTCTGTTACCGGTCATTTTCTGTGAAATTTGTGCACTTAAGTTCAGCATAAAATAATGCTAAGTGATATATTATATAAGGATAGAGTCCTTTTGTCTATGTAGTAAAGTTTTTTGCATTTAAAAATAATTGTTTATTTTTTTGTATATTTTTGTTTGTCATGTCTGTTGCTAAGATTGAATTTTTATAAGTACTTTTTTGCCATTAAACAATGTAAAACACATTTAGTGCTGATTGTCTATCATTATCACACATTCTAGACAAAGAGAATTTATATCTAACTCTAATAGTAGTAATAATATTTTAATTTAAACTTTTTTAAAGAAAAATTATGAATGGTAACAGACATGACGAAAATTCAACAGCCAAACTTTTATATAAAGCTTGAAAGTTTAGAACTAAAATATATTTTTCTTTTGGTATATTTTCCCTACAGAACCTTTTACACTGAAAAATATATATAATTATACAAAATTAAACTGTACAGTATGGACGTGGAGACATAATACACATTTTATTTATTATTTTTTGCAAGTTACAATGCTATTTAACATCATACTTAATCAAATCAATATCAAACATTAAATACTGTAGATGCCAAATAGAGCTTCCATTAAGATTTGGTAGTTTCATTATAATGTCTTCAGTTTCAATATCATATACTTAATTATCTTCTCTATAGAATTTAGTATGATGTTAAACTTTTTTCAAATATTTGATAGTGAAATAATTGTATTGGATACTGATTATTTCTGAAATAAAATACTTAATCGACTGATGCACAGGCATGTATTTTGTCCATCGATAGAAGGAGTACATACATAAAATGTTGAAATTAGTGAATGTGGTATAAGAAATTTTTACAAAATTATTCTCCATTACAAATTTTTTTATGGAGATTCCTTAAACTATCCAAAAGATATCTTTTCTGCATTTTCATTTTGTTGAGTGTAATGGTTTCGTTTTTTCCTACTGTTGCCCTACTGATATCATCCTGCAAAAAGAATTTAGTAACTAATTACCGCTTAACTTTGATACTTTCTTTGTTTGATTTTGTTTTTTGATAAATCCTGCAGCCAAAATAACTTCTGGCCTATTCGTAATAGCCTGTACTTTTTCAGACACGAATTGAGCATTAAGTTATGCATGTATCTCTTTTCTTTTTTTGTCGATTTCGCATATTCTCCTTTAAACAAGAACTAAAAGTGTTAAACAAAGTAATCTGCCGAACAACTTTAGCTTTACTAGGAGTTAACTGCACTTTAAAACACTTATTTAAAGAACACCTGGTTTTTGATCTTGGACTATTACTAGTAACATTTTCTTAGGCCTTGAATTTATCTCTACTCCATCTTTTTCTGTACATCTCAGTCTTAAACTTTAATTTCATTTCTTAATTGGATGTTTTCTCTAACGACTTTAGATCTATTTCGCAGAACTCGTTTTCTTCATGCTTTTTTAGAGGAACTTTGTCTAGAATTTTATATCAGGTGTTGTGCATGGCATGGCAGAATCTACAATTTTTCATACTTTATTTTGATGACATTTTCTTTGTGTAGATCTCCAATATTTCCTTTGGGCACGAGCAGATATCTCCTTTATAGGAACCCTTTTTTTCTCTCTTTCACAATCTTTTATTTTATTTTTCTCCTCCTTCTCAGCATTCCATCAACGTCGCTCTCTGTAGTGTTTGTTTTCAGCTGGTGTCAATGCCATAATCTTAGAAAGAAACAAATAAAAAATAATCATATAATAATTTTATACATAATTTACAGCAATTTTCAGTAATAAATTGTAATAGCTATAATTAATAAAAGTTATATATTAGTTTTTTATGGATTATTGTCATTTCATTAAATTTGTTGGTATTATCAGCATTTAATATTCATAAAGTAAATATTGCATAAAGGCACAACTATTCTGATGAGGCTTTATGATATGCATACAAAATAATGATATAAAATCAGCAAAATTTAGAAATCTTCAAAACCCTTAATCCAAAGCTGTGTTGATTTATGTAATGTATTTATATGTTTAAATAAAGCAAATGATTTGATAGCATTGTAAAAATTACAGTAAATAGAATATGTGACTAAAAAAAGTGATTAGTAGAAAATATACAAAAAGTTTTTAAAACAATTAATGAACTTGAATTGAGTCAACCCCCCCCTCCCCCCAAAAAAAAAAACATTAAAATTTGGTCTAAATAGTTAAAGATCCTCAAAAATTTAACCCTATTTCAAACCTTGTAACATGTCATGTCTGTTACCAAGTTTGTCATATCTGTTACTTATTAGAGTAACAGACATGACCAGTAACAGACATGACATTTCAAAGAACAAAAATTCATGAGTCTATATAATTCCATAAGAATATGAAAATAGACATTAATTTAGACTAAAAACCTAATAACCTAAATTAATCAATTGAATTAACAAATGAATAAATATATTTTGTACAACTAATTAAGGTAACAGACATGACATGCAATAAAAATACTTACCATAAAAAGGCTTCTGCTTCTTCAGTCAAACACTAAAAATTCAAGATGGGTGTTTGTATTTCTTTTACAACCTTGCTCCACTGGTAAACAGGTGTTACCATCCCCAAATTTTAATTTTGTGGCTTAAAAAGTTGAAAATAGTGTATGGTAACAGACATGACATCAATGTCTGGACAGCTATATTTAATGAGCAAAAATCTTGTATTGTTCTTAAAAGTTTATAAAAACCTTTCTATAATGTAATTTAAAGTATAATTCACAATATTAAAGTATGTTGGTGTAGAAATTTTGTTCTTTGGAAAGTAATTCTGCATAACACATTTTATGTTCTATGATTCGGACAGATGCATTTCAGTTTCCTCTCAACTCATTTCTTTAAAAAAAACTTTTTTATTAAATAATATTTTTTAACTTTATTGTTTCTCCACTGGAAAATGTCCGATAAAAACCATGTTAAAAAGAAAATTCATTTAAATTTTCTTATACCTTGTAAAAAAAATACCTTATAGATGGACAGCAAATGGCACTGAATTTTGGAAATGGCCCAAAAATGTGTTGGTCCTGGTCTTTTCCAAGGTCCGCAGTTTTGATGTGGGGGTGGGGCAACAACTTTACTAGAGAGTATATAAGAAAGTTTAGGGGAGACTCCTCCTGCTGGTTAATTTTAACAGAACTAAAGATGCAAACTTCCCTTTTCATTTTGAGTTGAGGAATTATGTTAATGACCATGGTTATTGTAAACAATAAACTTCAGTTTTTATTCTGAATGCTTTTTAATAAAATAAATAGATTTTAACTTATTATTTTCAAAATATTTAATTTTTTTTTTCATTATTTCAGGATTTGAAGTTGGTGAATTACATGAAGGGTGTTGGTCATCGATTTAGTAAACTTAAAAAAGATGCAGATCTAGTTGCAAGAAAGTGGCAGCAAGAAGTTGATCTATGGTTAAGAGAGAATAATTTGACTGAGAAGAATTATTTAGAACAGATTGACAGGAATAAGGCCATTCAACTTTTGTCACCTCGATTGAATGGTGCATGGAAAGCAAACCAAAGAGACTCTGGCTCTGATGACAGACAAAATTACCACTCTTCTAGCTCTCAAGAAGTTGAAAGTCCTGATTCACAGAGAGCTAACCAAAGAAGCGCAAGTATTAACCACATATCAAATCACCACCACTCCTTTGGCAGAAAATCTTCTAGTCCTCTACAGTTAGAGAATCCTGTCACACGAAATCTCAACCGAGCTGAATTTAATGCTAATTTAAGCATTGATCCCAAAGAAGTAATGCCCAGTAATAAAGTTCAAGAATCACCAGTAAAGCCAGATGATCGCTTTTGTGTATCCCTGAAAGAAAAGATGTTCAAGGCAGTCAAACGTAAAGAACCAATCTTGGAAGAAAATTTGGGAAGATTATTGTGTATATGCAAAGATGTTTTGAAGTTGCCCATACAAAGTTATCCAGAGTTTGTTAGGGATTACTTGGAGTCTCTTAAATATCCAGGTAAAATCATTAAAGTAAATTCAGATTCTGGTGACTGTAGAAAATCTCTAAATGGAAAGACTGAGAAAAATATGGACTTCACACATGTGCCAGACACACGCCACAAGTCCCACAATAATCCGTCCACATCACAACAAGGAGCAAGGGAATCTTCAAGGAATTGCTCTGATTCTAAGCATGATAGGAGGAAGAAGTACATGGAAAGTACTCAATCTGCTGTCAAGGCCAAAGAATTGAAAGAGGAACAACCGCTCTCTCAAGATAGCAACAATTTGCCATCTTCAAGGAGTTATCCTGGATCTAATCATGATAGGAAGAGGAAATGCACAGAAAGTACTCAGTCTGTTGTCAATTCGAAAGAATTGAAATTGGAACAGCAGCCTACTCAAGATATCAAAAATTTGCCTTCCACGTCACAACAAGGAGGAACAGAATCTTCAAGGACTTGCCCTGTATCTAAACATGACAGTAAGAGGAAGCGTATGGAAAGTAGTCAATCTGTTGTAAAGGCCAAAGAATTGAAAGAGGAACAGCAGCTTTCTCAAGATAGCAAGTTGAAACACATGTCGAGAACTGAATATGTTGTCAAAGGCAAAGAATCGAAAGAGGAGCAGCAACCTGCCCAAGGCAGGACATTGAAATGCAAAGAAACTGCTCAGTCTGTTGCCAAGGCTTATGAATTCAAAGACGAGTATCAGCCAGCTCAAGAGAGCAAATTGAAATTGGATTCAAAACGGGTTTGTGCAATGGTTAGTTCAGTTTTGCTATTTCTTTTAAGATTAGGTTAAAAGTTACACAACTGCTAAATTTGTATCATTGAAAAGATGACTTAAGTTTTAAGAAAGTATAAACACATTTTTTTTGCACAGTGATACATCCTGAAGTTATCACTGGAGGCCGCAGTGGCCTAGTGGTAAGGTTTCGACTTTGGGACCGGAGAGTTCCAGGTTCAAAACCGATTCCACTGAAGATCAGTCATTTATTGTGCCTGTTTCACACTAAATTACACATAGGGCTTCGAGCATCCTCCCGCTGGTGTAGTGCGGAAGTTTGGAGAGGGAGTGCCAGCTCAGGTTTCATCCTCGTCATCTGACCATGGTTCAAAACTGCGAGGTCCGCCCCAAAATAACCCTCGTATTTCTTCAAGATGGGATGTTAATGCAACTAACTAAACTGATCACTGATAAATGCCAAATTTAAAATGCCGTCGCTATTCCTTCCACTTTTCTTTCATCTTTGATTGGAATAAAAATTGTCCCTGTTGCCAAATTTGCTTTATACAAAGCAATGCCCTCTAGCATGCATACATGATATGTCTGACATACTTTCAAAGTTTCTATATAATTGATAATTGTGAATGGAGTACTTGGAGTTTTTTTTTCCCTTTAATTTCACATAGGATCTCCATAATTCTTTAAAATTTTGCATGGAAGAAAATTTCCAAAACAAAAGCAGAGCCATCATGAGCACTCTGGGTTAGAGTAATTTGGCACCCCATCAGAATTTTTACTAGGAATTTGAGTGTCTATGGCCTGATGAAAATACTTACCTAATGAAATAATTGAGGAGCAAAAAAGGAAAAAAAAGTCATATGTTCTTTGATTTATGCCGTACAATTTTCCAAATCAGCAGCTTTTTAAAAGAGGATTTTGCAAGTCCGTTACTGCAACCCCCACCCCAATCATATACATATTAATTTTAGTAGTTGCATTATAAAAAAAAACCTATTTTTATTCTATTCATTATATTCATTTGATACAAAAATAATTCAATTGAAAATTAGGATAAAATTAGTATAATAAATTTTTAGGTCTCTTGAATCAATGCTGCCTCCAGGCCTACATCCCAATTAGCCCATTGGATAAATAAAATTGTCATCATTCATTAATCACCGAGAACACGCAAGTGGGTATTCAATACCCCATGCTGCATAAAATATGAAAAATACTGACTTTTCTTTAGTTGAAAGGAGTGAAATCCGTGCTAGCTGCCTTTAAGGTTACGTTCAACAGACAGAACATGTTTCAAGAAAAAATTTTTTGTTGGAACTCAACATAAGGGTGTGTTTCACACCCCTTGCATGTCCTCGCATCAGGTTTCTTTGTTCAATTGAAGGGACATGTTAGGGATCAAGAATAATAATGTCTCACTAGTTAAGTTTTAAGTGAGGAAACAAATGGATTCAAGAACATTCTGTATTTCTAAAAGAGAGATTTTTGCAGGTACAATACTTTTAAACTGGATAATAGTGCAAGTGCAAAAATTATATTAATCTGGACATAATGTAACATTAGTCAGCTAGTACATGTCTTATCTGCTTTAAAACTATGAGAGAAAAAGGTTAAAATAGTAGAAACTATTTTGAAAAATAAAAGTGAATTACGTCCTAAATTTATTGGATCTAATGATAAAATCCTGTTGAGTTCTTTATTTTGAGTTCTTAAAAAAGTTTACTGTGTACCTAAGAAATTTAGAAGCAGTATTTTGCTCTCCATATTGTATAACAATGATGATTCTTTCCAAAAAATGTGGAAAACATGTGTACAAGAAAAATAGTTTTCCTTTGCATCCGCACTGTGCTAGATAATATATTTACTAAATTTTATAAAAATTTCTTCTTGTATAATTAGAACTGTTTCTACAGATCATTTGGAAGAGGTATAGCAAAATAACGAATTAGTGTGTTACACACACCACTTGCGTGTCTTCGCGTTACTCTTTGTAGCATGCATCCTCCCGCATTAAAGCTTTTAATGTTAATATTATTCATTGAAATCTTGATGTTTAAAAAAATTATAAGGATTGATAAACAAATTTTTCTGGTCACTAAATGTGACCAGAAAATCTTAATATTATATTTTTCATTTTGAATGAATCTCTGCCTTTTCATTATGGCTGGAACAGATACTGCACCTGGAGCCCATTAAGATTTCACTTCCTATTAATTTGACTAATCACTCTCTAAATATTATTACTCCCTTTTCCTATTGCGTCGGGATATATATGATGGACAGGCTCGTTGTTAGCTTTTAAAATATTCAACATTGCATGGTAGGATCATATTAGTGGGAGAGAGTAAAGAAATAACATTATTTAAATGACATATTTTTTCCATTAGTATTTATTTATTATTAGTATTATTATATTGATAAAAAATTGTTCAAACTTTAATAGAATATTATACAAATTAACCCTCCTTTTTAACCCTGTAGTATTTTGAATTAACCATTGAAAGACAATCATGTTTCATCAAAATTGCTTCAGGATGAAACATATCAGCCAAATTTCATGCTAATCAGTCAACAAATTGTTGAATGCTTTTCAGTGACTCGCTCCCATCCAACCCATATGGAGGGGGGTCAGTCGGGGTTCATTCACCATTACAGTAATTTTAATTGAATAATGAGAAACGTGTGCTAGATTTCATCAAAATTACTACAGCTTTTCTGAGTGCATTTCCTTATATGCTTTAGGGATAAAAAGGGTTCATTAGAGATTTACCTCCCCCCCCCCACTATATTTTAAGTTTGACAGATTGAAGCATGTGACTGAAATTTCATGTCAATTGGTCTATTTGACACATGGCATCTTCTTCTCAAATTATGATTATCTGCACTTACGATTACAAAAAATTAGTTTCAAAATAAAATGCAATTTCATTTTGTATTTTTGTTTACAATACATACATTAGAATTTGTGTTATGCATTTTTTACCTTATGTACAATAATTATGCATACATAGATTGAATTTTTGTCTTTTATGACCAGTTTTAATAGAGAAAATAATGTTGAAAAATATGAATCTGAGTTATGACCTGACAGTCGGAATGGAACTTGGTCATAAGATATTCTACTTTCTTGGTCATAAGATAAAATAAATTGATAGAATCGGCAATTTTCAATATAAAGGAAATTCCAAATTTATCACTAATTTCGTCAGTAGTTGATTTATCAGCTGCAGAAATTGAATTATCACAACTTGAGCGAGGAAAATTTGTGCTAAAAAGCGCGAAGAAGATACGCGATGATTATGAGTATATATGTTGCTCGACTAGTAGTTTAATCATCATGCATTTAGGAGACCCTGTCCTGAAATGACTCGCCCCCCACTCTTCTCTAAAGGGGATGGGATGGAGTTAATTTATCCCTACAATATTTAGTCAGCCAGTGAAGAACATGTGTCTGAAATATCTCAAAATTGTCCGAGTTGTTCGGAGGTGATGCTGAATTGTGTTATGTATAGGAAAGACAGAAATAAAAAGGTTAGCCCACAGTTGATCTAAAGGGACCACCGGTCTTATCTTCCAATTATTTATAAAGGGGGAAGAAAGCAATTTCCTGTTTCTCAGTGAAAATTCACATTTGAAGAATTTATCTTGAATTTCTGTTATCCAGAATGTAAAGAGAGTAAAGGCAATATATAATCATAGTTTTGTTTGTCTGCCACACAACCAATGTTTTTATACAACTTCTGCAAATTTTCTGAAGCGAGTTTTGTGCCAATATGACCTGAAATTTGCCTGTGACAGCTAGCTGACAGGCTTTAACTTTTTCTAAAATTCTTTTTCCCTGATTCATACACATATCTTTAATATTATCTTTTTGAAGAAAGTGTTTGAATTTTATTGCATGAAAAAATTTTTAAATATTTTTTAATCTTAATTATTTATTATTTTTTTTGTAATTTTTAAGGCTTTGGAAGCTAGAAATTGTGATAAAAACCACATCAAGAAGAAAGGTATGCCATTTCTTTCAAGAATGTCTTTTTATTGTTGTATGCATTTCTGGTATTGCATTTATGAATCTTTTCTTTTTTCAGATTTACATATAATCAGGCAGTTATTCTGCTACGATACCCTTTATTGTATATTTAGCATATCGAAAGTTAAGAAGGCACATTATCTTCTCAACATTTTTTTTTTATTTGAAGTATTATTGCAAATGTTTTGATACTATTGAAACTTAACAACCATATAAAGTCATCTTGAAGAGAAAAAATTCATTTTGATCTCCCTGTTTAGTTGAAATTAAATTTTTTCTTAAATCAATTTTTAAAATTCTCGACTACTTTTTGAAATATGAATATTTTTGCCTCAAATTTTATTTGTGGACTCGCTCAAATGTATGACACAAAATTGTGCATGGATTTTAAGGTTTATCTAATATTCGCTTAAATAGAGATTTTTTACTGTATTATGTGGTGAAAACTGAGGAAATTTAGCAGTACCTCAATTTATTTTTTTTTATAAAATAAAAAAAGCAAATGAATGCTTATTGCATGCATAGTTTTATCATATGCATAATGATAAATAAGTACAAAAGAATTTGGAACTCTATTTTAAAAAGGAAAAAAGCCTTAGCATTTTGAAAACCTGGAAAGGAAAAAAAAAAGTCATTGCTAATAAAATTCTAAATAACTTCTGAAATATTTAAGTTATAAATTTGAAAGTTTGATACAATAAATAGAAAGATAAGTGCAACAAAATAAGTCAATAGAATGAAAATTGTTAATTTGTCAATTTTTCGGGTAATGTGTCCCCTTAAGAAAGAAGGGGCTGTGGGTGGAACAGCTTTCTAAAATATAAACTCTTTTAAGGGAAAATTTGTGCCAATTAATTTTATTCCATATTTTCTTCTATTGACAAAAATGTGCACAATAAGATTATAATTAGTATCCCTTTTCCTCAAAACCCTTTTCGTCTAAAAATGCATTTTTGCATAATGACATGTATTTTTCATTTCCATTAAAAGTTACTTCATTTTATTCTTTCTTTCTTTTCATTAAATGCCACCTTTTCCAAAAATTTTAATTTTAAAGTGATCACCGGAACTCTAAAGAATAAGGAAATATCCTGCCAGTAGTGTTTTCTTTTCCATTTTTAAATCACAGGATCTTTTGGCTAAGGATAAAACACCAATTTCCCCTTCTGCAGGGGTTTTGACAAAGAAATAGAAAATTGCTTTTCCCTTTTTATAAGTGATTAAAAGATAAGTGTTTTGGTGTCCTTTGACCATCCATGGAGTTGCTTTTCTTACTTTTCCTTTTCAATAATCAATTTATCCATCAAACATGAAGTGACAGAATTGGACAAGAAAGTAAAAAGATCAGTTAAGTGATTAAAGCAGAGACAGATAACTTAAATGAAGGGATATGAAATCCTAATCCTTATACTGGTGCAGCGTCTGTACCATCCATAAGAAAAAGCTAAATAAAATCCTAATTTAATTACAGTGAAATTACAGGTTAATTGGTTACTCATAGGAGTGGCCACTCTAAAGGGTTTTCATGTTTGGAAGTACAAAATATGTATTTAAAGAAGCCCTCATTGGTTATTTTTGACAAAGCAAATTTTTAAGAATCATCTAAAGTAAAGGTACTTAGAAAATTTCTTAATTTCTTTTGGAAAAAAAAGATATAATTTGCATTAGCTTAGATCTTTCAGCTTTTGTGGAGGTAACTTTTTCAGTTTTGTTTTTTTTATTGGAAAAGTAAATTCCTATTCCTTTTGTCAGTAGTTTTTGAAGAATAGACAATAATACCATCTGTTTTTCCTAAAGTTTGTTGAGCTGAAAATTTCATTTAGTGATAATCGTAACTAGGGATCTAATTAAAAGTGATTTGGTCAAATATCCACCTTTTAAAAACAGTTCACTTTTGATTGTAAATAAAATATTTCTCAAATTTTAAACAAAAAATTAATGACAACATTTATTACTTATACATTAAAAAAAATTTTGATATATTGATGCATTTTTGTAATATTTTTAAATATCTTAATTCTGATAATAAGATAATAATAATTTTGGGATTGCTTCACAGAAACAAGAGTTATCATTGCAGAATATGACAATGACAAGTACAGAAGAAAATTAAGTGGATAAAATAAAATTATTAGAAATAAATTGCTATTTTGATAAAGAACTTGTAATAGCTGGGATGGAGGTTAATTAAAAGCTACTTAATTGGTTGAAAAAAAATGCTGAAAATTTTAAAAGATTTGCAAATAAAGCAAGAAAATATCTTTCAGCTCCTGCAAGCACAATATATAGTGAACATTATTCTGTGTATCTGGTAATATATAAGAAACCAAATGGAACAAATTTTTACCTGAAAATGTTGGTTATTTATTGGTCTTGCATCATAATTTCAGGCTTTGCAATGATAAATGATATGTAACTTATGTTAACCAAATTTACTTAAAATTGAGTATATTTTAGAAGACTTTTTTTTGATAAGAAATGTACTAAAATGTAATTCTGCACAGTATTATATATAAAAGAACATATTTTTTAAAGAATTATAATCCTGAAATTATTCAGCCAAATATCTGTTTAGTACTTGGCAGACCGAATAATCGGCAAAAGAGCCAAATACCGAATAGTTGCTGAATATTCATTACATCCCTAGTCGTAACCCATATCAGCATCTTCTTTGTCAGAGTATGAATCAGTACCTGAAAGGCACGAATGAACACTTGAATGCTCAACCCTAATAGTCGGAAGTTCACTGTTCTCTTCACATTGGGAAAGGAATGATTAATTTCACTATGATTTCCATTATTGTTTTTGAGGATATGATGTTTTTTGGTCTTTCCCTCCTCCTTTTTCTCTAAAAAAAGTCCACGATCAGATGGACGAATGGAATGTACTTCAATGAGGTTGAACGAGTGACCAACCTGGGAGTTTCAGTTTTAACATTGTGTCTTTGGGTCATAAATTCCATGCCAAACAAAAGTGGTTGTTAAGAGGGGTGGTCGCGTAGAGAAATTTGACTGTATAAGAGAAAATGAAATACTCTAGGAGTCAAGTGAACTAGATAATTTATTGGCTTTGTTTCAGACATTTGATTTTCATGGCAATCGAAGAGTTCTTAAGTGATTGTTTTCTTCAAATGCCGTATTTCTCCTATCATATATATTTGTTTCTAATCAATTCTGTCCTTTTCTAGCAATAAATAAATAAAACACTCCAACTATTGGTGTTCTAACATAAATTAATGTTTGATTTTATATTCTTTTTCTACTGTTGTTGTGTAACTTTATTATATAATTGTAATGATTGCAGGTGAAATAACTTAATAAGTTAATTTTTGAAATGGAATGAAACTTGATTAACATTTTTAATTAAAATTATCCAATTTATTAATTTTTGATTAAATTTAATTAATAAATACTTTCATTGTTTATTTAAAATTAACTTGACTACTTCAAATCGAAAATACAATTAGGAAATCAATGTTTTAATCAAGTATTAACATTTTTAAAATGAGCAAAAATGTGATTCAAATATAGATCTATGTTCAGTGTAGGGTTGAATAATACTTCTTAGTTTTTTGTAAGCAGGTATGGAGGAGTATTTTTCTTTTCTATAGTTAGTTGCTTGTTTTAGATTCTCCAGACCAAAGTGCTATGCTTGCAATTACATCTTCAAAAAAAGAAAGATCGTCTCTATATCATGGTGGAAGAAAATCTGGTAAGTACAAATTTAGTGTTTTCTTATAGTTATGAACCAGAATTTTTTGCCCACTTAATCGGAGGTTCCCAATCTGTGGTGCATGTACCCTTGAGGGTATGCGGTGAACCAGTTAGGGTCTCAAATGTAATGTAAGGGCAGAAAACAAAAGTAACAGATTAAAATGAAAAAAAAAAAAGTTATAAAATTTTGTTTCCTGAAGTTCGCATGAAAAGTGAGAATTGTGCAATGAAAAAAGAGTACCAATAACTCAGTGTTAAAGCAATAAAGTACTTAAACTTTTCAAGAACAAAGAACATATTTATCTTATACATATAACTAATAACAAATATTGCCGTAAACTGGTTGAAGCTCTTGACATTAGATTATATCCATCTTCACCTGAGCCTGTTTATATAAAACTCAGCTCAATGTGAAGCAAGTTCAAAGACTGCATTGAAATTGTCTTCCATTTGAATAGTTAATTATCATGATGAGCAACTGTTAGCTTTCATCAAAAATTAATGTTAAATTATTTCATTGCTGTTTTCATTTGTTTGTACTTATACTCTTGTAAAAAAATGTGAATAAAGTGTGAAATCAAAAATAAATCCTACAAATGTTATTAATTCAAGTTATTTTACTCTTAAGCTAAAACCTAAGCCCTTTACATTATTAATAAAAACTTCTGTATGCGAAGGAATGATTGGGAGGTGGTAGTAAAGGGGTACTGAAAAATAAAAGGGGTATGGGAGAAAATAAAGTTTGAGAAACCACTGCTCTATAAGATTTACAGACATTTTATATAGTTGTTAGAACTAATTCCTGAAAATTTTTAAGGTGGGCAGATTTAGGGAAATTCAGCCAAAAACTTTTGCTACTGAAACTTAAAATTTCTATAATCTTATAATTACATCCATAGTATTGATTATTTTCATACGATTAATAAAAAGCACAAATGTTTTTTTAATAAAGAAAGTCTGCTATAAAGGGTTTGCAAAGTTTCTATATTTTGATTATTAAAAATAGAATATTTTTACTAAGAAAAATAGGCCTTTAAAATACTTAAACTAAAACATTTTTCTTACATTATTTTTTGATTTACTAAACTGCATTTTATTTATTGAAAGGTATTTGTTGCCTCTGCCATTATATAGCCATTGACATTATATGCCATTTTGTCTCTTATAAGATAATTGGTTAATCTTTTCCCATACTCGAATAAGTTATTGCTGAGGAAGAAAAGAATAGGGGATACCATGGCTGATATAGTACAGTCTTGGCTTTGGGATAAAAGAATCTAGTTTCTCTGAGTTAACCTTGTGAATTTCAAATGTATTATTATTAGGGAGATAGTTTACATTGGTGTGGAAGTTTGAAGACTAAGGTGTCAGTTTGATCCTTGTCGTAAGATCACAATTCATTATTATAAAGTCTATCCCCAAAAAGTCTTTGTGTACTCTAAAATAAGGTATAAATCAAACAGACAAAGCCAGCAGCATCACACACACCTGTAGTCTAATAGAATAAATTTATCATTTTTATCCATCTTAGCAATTCCATGTTCTTTTCAATAAAAAAGTTTATATTCCTATCTGTATCTTCTTGTGTATGTTTGGTGCTTAAGTGTATACTCTTTGAAATAAGTAAATAATAAAATTCCTCTTTATTCTTTTAAATATGAAGATTCTTAAATGCAAGATGATTGTTTATATCTTTATATACCAAAAATAATGCTCAAATTAAGAAAGCTATAATTATGGAAATAATATTTTAAGTGGCCATGTGCTGCATTTGAGACTGTGTGCAGCTCACCTGAGATGAATCTCAGATAAAAAAGAGGATGTGGTGGAATAGTGGTAAGATTTTGGCTTCAGGGCCATACGATTTTAGGTTCGAAACCCACTCCACTGAAGACATAATGTAACATGCACTGGGCCTTGTGCATTCTTTTGATTTCTAAGAAAGAACTGTTTTACAGATATTTGAGTAAATTAAACTTCTTCAGATATCCAGGACTTTCAAGAAAGTATTATTTTAAATTACTTCTGAAATGTTTAGGAAGTTGAAATAAATCTCTAATTCTTTTTGTTTTTCAGAAGTACTAAAACTTAAGGATCTATGCATACGGAACTTACATAAAGTGATAAAACAGAATTCAGATCGTAAGTTTTCTTTGTCATATTTTTTTAAGTTCAATCACAGTTTATTTTTAGTATTTTTTAAATACTTTTTGTAATTTTTAATTTTTTTTCAAAACTATTTTATTTTAGATCACACTTTTTGTGGAAACCTCTAATGTATAAAAAAAGTTGCAAAAAGAAAAAGATCATATATGTAATCTGAAAAGTTTATAAAAATTTTTTATAAACTAGGCACAAAGATCTTATTTAAATGCAAAATAAAATGAATTTTCACAGTGTGTATATAAACATTGTGAAAAGCAACCAGTGCAACCATTTTTGATTTTAAAAAATAATGCCAGAAGACAAAAGTATCCTTCAGTCCTTTGGTCCAGAGATATGAGGAAAGGAATATTTCACCTCTTCATCTGCCATTTTCTCCTCTAATTTCTTAAGGTTTGAACCTATGAGGATGAAAGAGGTTAGAAGAAAATGCAACTGACGAAAGCTTTCCAATAATATTAATAATAAGGTTGAAAGGCAGTCAAAGTTGAGGATTGAACCTCATTTTTCAGCCCCTAACTCAGCTATCAAAAAACTTCTACACAAAAGTTCAAATACAAGTTATAATGAGGCAATAATTTGCCCATTTTGAATTATTTTTCTATCTTTAATCATAAGGGGGTTATGGGGAAATTAAATTTCAACCTCCACATCATTTAAACTCCCTTTGAGCAAAATGGTCCATTTAGAAATTCAGGTGAGATTTTCACCCTACCTTCAATATATCTCTTGCTGTTTCATATCTAATCAAAATTCCTTGAGTAATCGTGCTCTAAAGATAACATGTGCAAAACATTATATATACATATATTTATAAACTTTCTTGAACGAGATGTGGTTTGAGTTCTAGGGACCAAATGACTATTGAAGATCTGCAGAAATTTTCCCGAAGTTGTGTCATGTGAACCATTGCACTAGGTAGTATTCCTATAAGGAATCTATAACTTAAATGTGTGTCGTGATGAGTTGTTCATTTATTCATTTTGATAGTTCATACATTAAGTTTTAGAGGTCTTCCAGCAATTCTTTTTTATTTTACAAAATTGTAGTTTTTTTTTTTATATTGAGAAATATGTATTACCATTTTAAATGAGTACCATAGTTTCTCAAAGGTTTTGATTGGAATTTTGTACTATTCCAAAATCAGCGGTTGCAAAACAGAATATGTTACTTTTTTTTCCCATCATGGGAAAAAGAGAATTGACTTTTTTTTTTGGGGGGGGGGGTAATTGTCATTAGCCTTTTTATGAAAAGCATTTGAATAAAATTTATTTTATAAGTAATCAATACACCTGTTTTGATATGTTTATTTTATTTCCAGCTACAAAATATATCAACAAAAATGTGGAGTTTGAGATCCTTGAACCTGTTTTAGTTCTCATAAGCCCCGATAAGCTACAAAAATTAGAAGACGAAATGGAGGTAAACTTTCTACTCTTAAATATTTCTTTTTCAGCCTTCCAACTTTTTTTTAATCTTTTAACCCCTTCCTGGCTTTTTCAGGCATGCGAATCGTTCAAATCTGTCTCATCCTGAGTATAGCCCAGGCAATATAAAATTTTACTCTGTGTAGCGAGCCTTTCACGAATTATTCTTTATGTGCTTGCTTTGATGACTTTTGTTGACATTTCTGGCCACTAGATGGTAGCATGATATTAATTGCAGGTTGAAAGTGAACTATTCTAAGGTCTGTTTGTTTAGTTTTTTGTAAGAATTTGTAGATAGTAGGTTTTTTTTTTAAATCCGATTTTTTTTTTTATTATTATTATTATCATGGCTTGTGTGCAGCCTGACGATTCTGATTTGAGTGAATCTGATTTAGATGATATTGAAGATGAATATCACTTAGATATTTCAGAATCAGATTCTTCTGAATTTGAATTTTCTTCTGAAACCTATAGTGATTCGGGCACAAAATTGACATTTAATTTACCCATAAACTTGGGATAAATTGAGCCTGGAAAGGGTTAAATGCTGAAATGCTATTTTTTGTTGGTTTAGAACTTTGTTTCATATATATATAAAGCAGAATGTGTTCATGTGTGTGTTCCTTATACAAATCTACAGTTTCTGACCATCTTGATTAAATTTGGCACATGCGCTCTTCAAACCAAGAGAAAGATCACTGGCAACTTTTCAAAACCCAAAGGTTATAGCAAGATTTTGGCGTTTTCCCACGACATCTTCCGAAAATAGTATCTCGCAAAAACTATTTTTACTCAATCGTAAAGTTAAAAAAAAAATAGCTTTTCAGTGACACCAATTTCATTTCCATACAGTTTTTTCTCTAATTTTAATAAATTTTTCAAAATTAATTTTATGCACAAATGTACAGAAATTAAACACATCACGAACAAAAATACAGATAAAGAACTGTTGCCAGAATGCATTAACAAAATTCTGAGAAAAAACATTAAAAAAAGTTTTAAAATAGATGATTCACAGATTATTGACAATTTATATCGGGAACAACTAATAATTTGATTCAATTATTCCATTTTAGCAGGAATTATTTTAACTTTTCCAAGAGTGGAAATAGATCATTGTACTTATAGTTTCCTGTCTCTTACATCGTTTTTATACTAAAATGACCGAGCGATGCTGGGTATTTTGCTAGTTTATATATAAGTGCTAGTTAGCATTGTACATTCTTTCTCAAATCAAATGGAATGAAAATACTAAATATCAAAGGCCTGTAATATAGTAAATAAAATAAATATTGTTAAAAGTTAACTTCATATGCTGGTTTTTTGTTACAAATTTAGTTATTATAACTCCATTTTCCAGGAGGAGCTGGCTGCAATTAATTTTATGGCAGGTTGGGTGTTGGAGAGTGGATTAGAGTTAAAATTTTCTCAGATAGTGGTTCCTCAGAGGATGTTCTCTGTTCCTCTAGGGTCAAATCTAAATTTATATTGGCATGAAAAATAATCGTCCGAGCAAAGCGAGGCCTAGTTTCAACTCTGCAATTCAGCATTCCATCTGTTTGTCTATAAATTTATTTCTTATGCAGTCAGGGCCAAATGTATTGTTCAATTTTCTCTGACTGTGGTATGAATTGCATTGAAGTTCTAAAAAACAACATATGTATTAGGGTTATTTATTTTTATATATATTTATATAGGATGGAAGCATAAGCTCCCATGTGGGTGAAGTCAGACGAAAACAAAAAGATTTGCTATTTTGAAGTTTAGTTTTGCTTGGGATCTGTAGCGGCAAAGGCTATCATCCCCTAGTATCTGTTTGCTATTTTAAACTTTTAATTATGACGAAACAAGCAATTAGACGGTGCAACATAAAATTAAGAACATAAAAGTAAAGAATTAGGATTACATCATATTAAAAATAAAGGCAGCAGTTCTGAACAACATGCTCCATCACTCGCAATCGCACAACAATGTCAGTCGCTAGCAAGAGAGGAAATCGGTCGTGTCACTTGATGTCAGTTCGTAGAGAGCAGCTGCAGGCAAGATTTCTAGTGTTGATTAGAGTTATTTCTTGAATACTTGATTTTGGTTTGTTCAATCTTGTTTCCCCACATGATAAAACATATTCAGTGAATTTTTTGCTGATGTTGAAAGTTTTCTTACGTATTCATAACTTTTAGCTGCTGCTAGAGACAGAGGTTTATTGTATTGTATAGTTTATGTTTCAGGGTAAATTTGTTTATTAATTGTGCTCAATTTAATCGTATCATATAGCACCTGACATAGGAACACAGCATTTTTTTATTGGTGTCTGTCTTGGAAAAAATTTAAAAAAAAAAGCTTCAGTTCTTATTTATTAGTATTTTTAATTATTGTTGTTACCTGTTAATACTTTTTGTGTCAGTATTTTCAACTGTTAATTCTAAGTTGAATAAATTAATACGATTTGAATTTCTTTCGTAATGTGTATTCTTTGCATGTTGATAGAGTTTACATTCACAAATAATATTCATTTACCTACATTGTTGATGAAGCAAAAATTTTCGTTTCCACATGACTTCTATGAATACTTTGATATGTAATTCAGGAAACTGATTAATTAACTTTTAAGTAATTATGGATTTTTAAGGAGCAGTAACATTTTTTAAGATACATAATTATACTAAAAACTAAACAGTACTATAATAAATACAATCATATCTATATTTCTTGCAATATGGTGGAATCGTATGTTTTTTTTTTTTGAGAAAGATAAGAATTGGCTTTTTTTCCATACAGTAAATGTGTGGATATGTATATTTGATAAATAATTAATATAATATTTTTTAGGTCCTTAATTTTTTCAAAAAAAGTCCTTAATTTTTTCAAAAAAAGTCCTTAAAAAGTTCTTAATTTTTGTTTTGAAAAAAGAGTGGGAACCCTGATTTACTACTCTAAACTCTAAGGATTTGTATGCCGGCATGGGTTGTAAATAAATAAATTAATAAGAATTGGATCCAGCCCAAGTATGAGCATGAATTTTTTATGACCAAAATTCACATGGGATCTACAAAAATCGGTTTAAAATTGTTTATCAGATTGAGAATACATATTGACTTGTTAGACAAAGCAAAAAATAAACAATAGAATGCAATCGGTTTAAAATTGTTTGTCGGATTGGGAATACATATTGACTTGTTAGACAAAGCAAAAAAGAAATAGAATGCAATCGGTTTAAAATTGTTTATGAGATTGGGAATACATATTGACTTGTTGGAGAAAGCAAAAAAGGAAACAATAGAATGCAATCAGTTTAGCCACAGAAGTGGAAATGTGACTGCCCTCAAGTGAAGATGCTGGGCGTCAATGGGTTAAGTGAAAAACGCATTTCTTTTTATTTCACTAGTTCTTAATATCTTTACTTTTTACTTCTACATAATTTGCTTTTTGTTTATTTATAGATAATCTACATTTAGAATTTTTGTTATTTTATATGTTCATTTTAGTGTCTGAAGAAATGCATAGTGTGGTGTGATAAAGTAATTACTTAAGCTAGCTATTTTGACTATTTTTTTTTCTTTCTTTTTGCTCATTTACTACCCAAAGGAACATTTCTTATTAATTTTTGTATTGCATTTTAGTACCTCAAAGCTGATACTGATGGTGTGTGGCATCTTTGTTGCGATAGAACATTTAAATCCCAGGTTCATCTAAAAAAGAAAAATGAGAATTGGCGTACATTTTACCAAGTAAATATACCTCCAACTTATACTTTCTGTGATTTGTTTATTGTGCAAGTTGTCTAATTTGGCTTGCAGCATAACATAAAAAAAAACAATCAATTTGTCAAGAGATCATCATTGAGAATTACATATTCAAATAATCTGTAAGGTTATATTTCAGGGGTGATTGTGGTCTGGATATATCCAAAATTCCTGATTTTTTTTTTACTTTCTTAAATCCAGAATTTCTGGATTTGTGAAATATTGACTTGTTATCTTTCTCAGAGCAAATATATCATTCTAAGATTAAGAATATGGATGATATGACTGCATATGCTTGAATTTTGATAGCTCATATGTTGTGTAAACTATGAAATATTTTTTCCCTTTAAGCAAAAATTCATGGAAAGTTTTGGGGTCAGAAAATTCCTCTCAAATCCATATTGGTAAAGATTTTAGAGATAATTTATTCAATAGCTGGACAGCTGACCACAATTTACATTCCATGGGCCATTTTTTTAATAGTAGTTCTTGGTCTCCAGCACTTGTTAATATTGATGCTTGAGGTTTAAGTTTTATATATGATGGATAAAATGGAAAGATATTATCTACAAAATGTGTTGCTGGTCATATAGATTTTTCAGTTGTTAATGAAAAAAAAAAATAATAATAAAGCAATTTTATTTAGTAGATGATCCAAAAAGGATATGCATCTCCAAGAAATGATAAGGTGAACCATAAATGAATTTTTATTTAAAAAAAAAAACTTTTCCTTTGTTATTAAAATTATTTGAAATAACTTTTTTGCTTGTATTTAAATATGTGTGGGTTTCACATATATATGCAAATATCCTCAGTTATTTGAGAGTTTCAGGCTTTTACTAGTGATTTGGCTGAATAGCCAATTACCGAATATTTGCCCAATTTCAACCAAATACTCAATTTCTTAAAAATTTTCACTTACGATTGTAAATCAAATATTTCTCAGACTTTAAATAAAATAATTAAAGATTAATAAAATTGAATTTTTATTATTTGTATATTTGAGATGAGACTTGTATGAAAAAACCTCTCCATTGAGATTGTTTCACAGAAATAAAACAGTCATCATTGTAGAACATGACAATGACAAACTCGGAAGAATATTCAGTGAATAAATTAAATTTGTTAGATATTTTGATAAAGAACTTCTAATAGCTAAGATGAAGTGTCCACTCAATTTGTGGGAAAAAAATATTCAAGTTTTTTCCAAGATTTGAAATTTAGCTAGAAAATATCTTTCAGCTTCTGCTAACACAGTATATAGCATGCAGTATTTTTAAAGCATGCAATATATATGAAACCAAATGGAACAGACTTTCCTGAAAATTTATTGTTCTTGCATGATAATTTCAGGCTTTACAATGATAAATGATATGCAATATTAAATACTTGTGTGCTATTCAATATAAAATTGTGTAAATGATATGGTATATTTTTAGTAATAAATGTACTGAATTGCAATTCTGCAATATTCTTTGTTGAATATATTTAAAAGCATGTTTTAAAAAATTATCCTGAATTTATTTGACCAAATATCTGTTTAGAATTCGGGCAGACCGAATATTTGGCAAATGGGCCGAATATTCGTTACATCCTTAGTTTTTACTCATAGCAGTTTTCCAGATTTTTGAAATAGAATCACAATTACCTCTGTTGCTTATGGATGTAATTAAATAGTTTTAGAGAAAGTTCAATATGTGAGTTCTTTTTACATAGACCCAATGAAAATATCTCCATCAATAAAAGTGAAACGAATAAATGATTTGAATGCTTTTGAAATCCAAACTACTCTATAGATTTTCTACTAATTCTGCTAATAAATACTGTGAAGATAAGAAAGTATTTAGTGAAAGTTTCATGACAGATAATTAAATAGTTAATTTTTATAATTAAAAACCATGTTTCTTTTGTCTTAAAAAAATTTGACAAAGCAAGAAATCGTGGTTAATATACAATGCCTGAAATCTTCAAGCATGTAAACAACTTGTATATTTTATGCAACTACCAAAATAGTTTGAAGCCTTTCTAATTGAATAAAAATATTGTATAATATTTTATTTATTTGCCTTTCAGTTGCTATATGTGATGCTTATTTAGAATTTTTGTATCAATATTTAAAAAATATTATTAACTAAAGGGGGGGGGGGGGTTAGCTTTTGGCAGGTTTTAAATTGTTTGGTGCTTCTTGTTTTCTCTCTAAAAATATTGTAAATTTTATAATGTCTAACTTAATTCCTGGAACTATACAATTATGTACTCTGAGCCTATGAATGCATAAAATCATTTGTTTAAAATAAACAAAATATTAACACAAAATGTAGGCTTAATTCTTTCATAAATTATTTAAACTCATTTAGCTGTTCATTGATAAATGATTACATTAAAATGAAAAGGTAGCTTAAAATAAACGAGTCAAAACTGAATGTTGTAACAGAATTGTTTTTTATTGTCACAGATGCCTGCTTAGAATATCTTGATAAAGTTATTTAATTATTCCTCATTTTACTACGCAAAATTATTTTTTAAGTATGCCAGAATGTTTAAAGTCTATTATACTTAAATAATTTAGAGGTATTTTCTTCACAGTGTTTGGTAAATCAAAATATCTGAGAAATCCTTACAGAATCAATACAATTATGTAAGTTGATTATGAATATAATTAGTCGTGTATTTCAAAAACTTAGTAGATCTTTTAAGGAAGTTGACAAAATATTACGTTTAAGACTATATGAAATAATTTTTTACTTTTGGAAAATTATGTTACTAGTGGTTGTTATATGTGGGAGGAATAATGCAGTTTTATGAAATTATATATTGTTCAGGATGATAATTAAAAATAACTAACTGAATCATGAATGCTTGCAGAGATGTTGTATGGAATCTGAAGAAAAGTTGAGAAATATTACTGCCTCTATATCTGCATCTGCATCAAAAGCAAAGCCTGGTAAGGTTACAGATTTTTACTTTGGGATGTAATTTACTTTAATTCTATCAAAGACTTTATTCAGAACCTCACAAATATGACAAACACTTTGTTTTAGTAACTTCAAAGAACACTCATTGCAAAACAAGTTATTTTATTGATTGCATATCAACTTTATGTATATAGTAGTTTGTATACTAATTGTTGTATACTAATAGTTTTGTAAACAGCAGACCTCGTAACCAAAAAAAAAATTTAAGAGACCTACTCTTCATCGCAGTCTTTGAAGGGTGTTTTTGAATATGAATTATTTACACAAATTTTTGCTTTTATCAATATTCTCAAAATTACCATCATTGTCATTTGCTATGGCCAGCATTTTTGGAGGCATTTTGAATGGAGTTCTGTTTGGCTAGAATAGTAATAAAAAAGTTGAAAATTACATGAAACAGAACCATTAAAATAACCTCCATCTTGAAACAGAATAAAAAAATATGGAATGAAATTTAGATGGTGATCATTTGAAATAAATTAAAATAAAAGTCCTTACGAACACATCGTTTGTAATGACTTAAAGGAACATTCATCCCAAATTCAAAGCTTTTCTTACAACACATTTGGTTGTGACTTGCTTAACAAATTTAAAGACGAAATGCCCAACTGTCGAGTTAAAGCAGAACCTCGCTTTGCTCGGTCAATGACACCTTTTGAAGGTATTTTAAATTCTAGACTTTTGATTAAAAACCTGAAAAGGTAATGGGATTTTATTTCTCCTTTTCCTGAGTACAACTTAATTTTCCCCCCGTCATTTTAGACCGACAGATTAAGTTCACCACTGTGGATGGTCCGCCAACAAAACGCCAAAAGACCGACAGCGCAATGGTTGTAAAGAACAATGCCAACAACTCAGCAATCAAACTACTGCCTAATTCCTGCCACCCGTCCAACTCTAGATCTGATGCTCCAGTTCCTGCAAAAGGGATATCCAATCACATCAAGTCTAGTCACAGAATAATCAAAAAAGGTAATTGTCATTTCTTAGAAGGTATTGTTTTTGATAGAATTCTGAATACTGCTTGATGATTAATGAAGAGTAATTCTATTTTTTTTTTTTTTTTATCATATATGATTATAGAAACTATGTCCTGAAATAAAACTGAAAAAATTCGTACTAAAAACGGTTTTGGTAATTGATGAAATTTTCCCTCACACAGAATCTGTGAAATTTTCATAATGCTAGAAGGTGGGGGTACTTAAAACATGAAATGGCCTATCTGTTCCCTAGACAATGCATAAGGATAGTTTTAATTGGTATATTTACAGAGGAATACCTTTACCAATGCAATGGAGCTCTTTTGATAGAGTAATAGTCGAATATCTTAATCCCTTAATTGCTGTGGACATATATATATATGTCTTTCGGAATCTATGGATTAAGGGCGTATAAATATGTATACCCTTTACTAATTATCTTTCTTTATAATTTGTTATTAGTTCATAAGTACGTCCACTGCTTTGGAATGCTTGAATAAGGTTCTCCTGGGACATGCCCATATCTTAGAGTCGGGGGAGGACTGTTATTGTAAGAGTGATAATAAAGGGGGATCAAGTAACACTAGGGAATGAATCCCTTAAGATTTTGTTGGCTGTTAGAAGGTAAATTTTTTTTGTCTTGAATGCTTTAAAAGACAGTGTCCTAAACAATTATGCATTGATGAAGGTCAAGGGAGACCTTAATTGTAGTAGTAGTGAATGTGTTCCGGATTTCTTACTTTTACAAATCCAGAATTTCTGAACTTTGTTCACCTACTTTCTCAAATTTTGTTTTCAAATAAATAAATAAATATATCATTAAAATATTGCAAAAATTTAAAACTGATAGATTACATAGAGTTCAAGGGAGAAGTCTAAACTGCTTGCCTGATGAAATTCATGAAAATCCAGTTTAAAATAGGCGTTTTAAAATAATCAGTTATCTGTGTGTATACATTAATATTCTTCATTATTTAAAATTACGTATTACATTAGCATTCTGAACAATTACGTCGAAATTTTATACAATTGATGGCGAATCTTTTTGAGAAGAGGGCCAAATTTTGTTCATTATTTTTTGCAATACTATCCCATGGGTCACTAACAGTGTTGTAGTTGAGGTAGAACACCATTCTGGCACTGCTTTTTTTTTTACGAGAATTATTATTATAACGAGACAATTATTATAACTACTAATCTTATTATTTCAAAACCCGTAAAAATTTTGCTATCATTGAGACTAATTGATATTTAGCTGTAACTATTATTTTAATTTTTCTGTCTTTCCAAACATACCAGACAATTGTATGGAAAAAGAAGGTAAGTGGATTTTATGTACAGACTTTTAAACAACCAAACATATTTCAGCAAATCCATAGTTTTCATATTTCAACCTCAAACAAGGTTTTGATTTGAATCCTTGAGCTGTGATGGTCTCGCAGCAGAATCTCAGCTTCAGAGATAGAGGGTTGGTGGTTCAAAACATAATTCCATGGGAGATCTTTCATATATATGGTCCTAAATGTTTTGAGGATCAAATGTCCTCCGGCTGGTGTGGTGCAGAAGTTTGGAGAGTGGGAAGAGTGGACACAATTGTCAGCCGTAATCAGATTATAGTAAAGTCCACTATCCATACTAGACTAGTCCAGACTATCACTCCACTATCTAGACTACTCCACTGTCAAATTACAGTAAAAAATTTATGAGATCCGTCCCTAAAAAATATAAATCTTGTTTGGCTTCAAAAGAAGACACTAATCTAATTAAACTAAATTTAGTGTATGCAAATTCTTCTCTAAAATGAAGCTACTTAGCTATGGTGGCTCTCCGTTAAAACTGTCGAGTTGCAACATCACCTGAAGTAATTTTAAATACTTGCATTTTTTATTTTAATCTTGTTTGTTTATTTTCAACTCTGGTAGTTTTGATGACCAACAAAAATAAAAAAAATAATGATAGTAATAAAAGTGAAGATGTAAAATAAATGAAGTATGTTAGCACCAAAATTCACTTGCTGCACATATCTAAGTGACACATTGGTAGGCTAAAATCCACTGTTTCTTGCCTTGAACTTAGCTTCGACAGAGCTGCAAAAATCTCAGCTGTGGTTTGGCACTTGGCCTTCTGATGTCCTTTTTACTTTCTCGTATACAAAGAGAAAGTATTGTAATCGTCAAAAAATTCGAACTCGAGATTTTGACGAATTTCCACGTTTTAGACCTCCCCGAGTCCAAAAAACACAATTTTGGAATTATGTGTGTCTGTCAACCTCGAAAACTATGTTAGCTACTGGGACGAAATTTGGTATGTGATCTTTACACATAATTTGTAGGTTTCTATCAAATTTTGGACGAAGTCCGTCTGCATTCATGTGAACTCTATAACTCAAAAACTTAAGTGCTAGATGGATAAAATTTGGCACACAGTTTTTTCATCGGAAATGTAGGTTCATATAAAATTTTGGACCAAATCCGTCAAAGGGATGACTGTTTGTCAGTCTGTATAATCGCATACTTTTGAATGCCATAACTTCTTAACAAAATTACTTACATAAATGAAATTTCGTATGTAGTCTTGAAACCCTAATTCTAGATTTGTCTCCAATTTTAGTTTAAATCTGTTAAAAAAAAGACGTTGAAATTACCTATTCAGTTTTTTCTCCATTCTATGCACAAAAAAAAGCTGGAAACGCTGGAGCGAGTGTTTCCCCCATGTTAGAGAATACGGCATGTTTTCCCCATCTTAGGGAATACCGCACATTTTCCGACTTGCGGTGTATTTCCCCCCTACCCATATTATTCGTATGTGAGAAAGTTTTGGGGAGACCACTCCCGCTGTGGTTATTTTCTCACTCCCTCTCAATGCTCCCCTTTGTTTTTGTTTCATGTTACACCAATGGAATGTGACATATTTGTTTTCATTTGCTGGAAGTCACTCATTAATAAAAAAAAAATACATGTTGATAATTTTATAGAATGCAATTCAGATAAGTGCAATTAAAAGTTTTGAGCTTTGTAGAGGTAAAGTTGCTTTTTAAAATTGTATTTCAAACGTATTCTGTTGAGAATGTTTTTTGCAGTTCTGCTTGAGCTAACAAGTTGCCACTGCTGCATCGTCTATTTCAGTGGTGTGCAAACTATTTTCATTTCTGACCCCCCTCACTTTGTGTAAAATTTTGTCGTGACCCCCAGACCACATTTTTTGCAGTAAAACCTTATATTTTTAATTGTCAAGTAAATTTCTTTGAATTTAGCGATCCACAAAATTTTCTCGCAACCCACGATTTACGCACCACTGTTCTATTCAATTTTAAAACATGAACAAATAAATAATGAAATGATACTCTCTGCTGGTCAAAAGAGCCAAAACACATGAAGATTTAACTTTTTAGTCTTATCATAACTTTATATGGGTATAAAGAATTTACCTTAGTATTCAGAGCAGTCTTATTGGAAGGAAGGTCTCTTGCTGAACTTCATAGATTCAATACAAGTAAAGAGTCACCTGTGGCAAGGGTCCCAAGCTGATTCCTTTTTATTTCATATAAATAATAATAATTGATAGTAGTGGTCACTACTTTTTTCTTTCGGATTCCTTGTTAGTCTATGTAACAGAGTTCACTATAGTAGTGCTTAACTATATATTTTTCTTTCTGATTATATGTTAGTTTAAAATACTCAGAATTAGTATTCACTACTGTATTTTTTTGTTGTTAGTATATTTAATTGTGAGCCGCCTTTTAATAGTGTTCAACTACTATATATATATATAGAGAGAGAGAGAGTGTGTGTCTACTCGGATCATGGCCCAATAGCTAATTGCTAATTCATTAGAGATAGGCATATACTTACAGTTGGAAAAATGCTTTAAACTGCAAAAAGAAGTATATTTTATGTTGTTCGAGTCTATAAATGTACAGCTGAAAAAATTACAAAGTCTAACTTTTTATACAGTACCCCAGTCCTATTTCTCATATTTAGTAAAATATTCTTGACACACTGACATTTTAAACACAAAAAAATTCCACTTTTCTGCTACTTAAATTTACCGAGTTATGAAGCTTTGAATATCACTATTTTAGACAATTTTAGAGCATTTCAATGGTCATTGATTGGCTTAAAACAAATGAAATGAAATTAAAAGCTTCATAACTCTGCCAATTTTACTTGCAAAAGAGTAGTTTTTTTATGTTACTGTGTCAAGAATATTTTATTAAATATGAGAAATAGGACTGGGGTACTGTATAAAAAGTTAGGACTTTGTAATTTTTTCAGCTCTACATTTATAGACTCGGAACAACATAAAATATACTTCTTTAGGCTGTTTAAAGCATTTTTAAGTATATGTCTGTCTATGACAGTTTAGAAGTTAGTTTAGGGCCACAATCACTGTATACACTGTGCATACTGATTCTTTGTTAGCATATGTAATTATATATATATGATATGATATATCATATGATTGTTTAAGACTGTAGTTGTATTCAATGGTATATTTTTTTATTTATTGGTTGCTCTTAATCAGTTACTTTATAAAATACCCAGTTATTTCATCGAATAGCACATGAAGTCAAGTGTGTAATAAATTAATAAATTCACTAATTTTTCTGTGAAATAATTAGTTAGCATTATCATAACTTACAAAAGGTGGACAGTTGGTCACCTTAACTTCAGGTGCTCTTAGTCACTTAGATCAATAAAAGATGCAGCATTTCGTCTCTGTAAAGATTCATTGACTCATGGACTTGGCTAAATATGCTAAACTAAATGGGATTAGGACAAAAATTATTATAAATATTTTGTGGTTTAATGTAAGAAATAAAATAAATAAACCTAATGTAATTATGAAACTTAATTAGTCATTATCTAGTTTTTCTATAAAATAACTAGTTATTCTGTAAAATTGAGTGAATTCAGTAAAAAAACTGTAAGCAGTTAATTTGTAAAATCAAAATAAATTTCCTTTGAAGATTAGCTAAAGAACTATTATCTTTCACATCAAACTGAGTAAAGGTTAAGCCTTCTTTCATTGCTTCAGTTTTGCTTTACTTCTTTTCCTATATCACTTATCTTTCAGGTCACCTTAATATTTTAAATACCTAGTCCACTACTGGCTTAGTGGATTAAAGTCATGGCTTACCTGAGGAAGAAGGTCATGGCTTCTAAACTCTGGCTGTATTCTGGCCATCATTATTATTTGAAAACCTGTAGTCCAATGTGTGCTTTAACAAAAATTTGCTTGCTATGGGCTGATTGCCTGCTGGAGGTTTTAGTGGTTCCTCCAAGTGAAACACAAGTGTGGGCCAGTTTACCTTAAAGCCCTACAGTAAGGCAACCTAGGAAGTTGTTAAGTCTCGCTTCTACTTCAGGTGCTCCGAGTCGCTTTGTGCAATGGAAGATGCAGCATTTCCCGTTTGTAAAGAGTCATTGACTCATGGATTTGGCTAGATATGCTAAATGGGATTAGGACAAAACTATTTTAAATATTTTGCGGTTTAATGTGAGAAACAAAATTAATAAACTTAATGTAATTATGAAATTTAATTAATGTATCAAACTAATTTGCAATTTTATTTCATGCTTTAAAGGAATGGTGGTTATTTTATGAAATAACAGGTTTTTTATACTTTAGCGTTGACATGAAAACATTACATTTATTTATTTGTTTTCTGCTTCCTTTTTCTAGATGCTCCTTTGATGCATAAAGCAAAGAAGACCTTGGGCCAACTCCATCGAATTCACAGAAACTAACTAAATACAGAGGGTGAGAAAACAGAGAAAAGATGGGGAAAAAAAGAAAAAAATTTAAAAAAAGAAAAAGAAAAATATGAAAGGCAAAAAAAAAGAAAAATATGAAAGGCAAAAAAAAGTAAAAGAAAAATATGAAAGGCAAAAAAAAAAAGAATGAAAAAAAAATTTTTTACCACACCAGCACTGATTACACTAGAAATCAGTGTGGAGAATATTGCAGTTGCCAGACTTGATAAATAGACAGAAATGTGAAGTAATAAAAAATGCCAGAAGAAAGAGAAAGGAATCGGGACAATCTGCTGGCAGCTGCATCGTGTGAGTTTTTTAATTGCCAAACTTTTCTACATGGGTTAATTTTTTTGTAGTGTTAGTGAACCTGTGGTATAAATGGCATTCATTGCCTAGCTCCATTACGTGATGTCATTGCCACTATGAAAAAAATTTTAATTAACCGTTGTTTGAAGACAAATGGTACAGCGCACAGATTGTATGTTTTATTATAGTTATTTATCATCAATTGTGCAAAATTTGTAAATATGTAAATAAAATGTTTATAAATTATTTAGTAAGGTTTGTTTTTTTAGCACACCATTAGCTCTAGGTCTTTGACATTCATGACATCAAGCCTTCCAAGTGAACATCAATATTAAAAGATGATATGCTATAACTTATGCCAATGATATTTATTTAAAACACATTGGCTACCATGCAGTTTTTGGGTCATTCTCATGAAAATTATGCTTTTTGCAATCATATGGTGATAAATATTAGGAAGTGCAAACATTTTCTAATATTTTTATTCATATATATAATTTAAGTTTTTAATAAGCTATTCAATATGTTTCTGCTAAAATAGTTTTAGTATTTAATTCTCATTTTTCAATTAATATAAGATAAAAGAACGCCTCTATGGACGTCCCTTTGCCTGAAATTCAAAATAATTTTTACTGTTGCTGAAGCAATTTTTTTTCCCCCCCAGTTTTAACTCGGACATGACACATTTCTGCGGAAATACGGATTTCAGCCTTTTCAGCATCAGATTTTATAATTCTTAATTTTCTATTATATAATAATTGTACAATATTTTTAATATCTTAAGCATTTTTTTTTTTTTTTTGCACAGTATAGCCAAAGCTGACTCTTGTGCCAGGAAATCCAAACATTCACTCAATCTTAAGCACTTTTTGTATAAATTTATTTATTTTATTGTTCAATTAATCATACTTAATTTACTTCTGAGTATTTATGTTTGGCACGATTCATTATTTATGAAGTTCAGCTTTTTTCGTTCCAAGCTTGTGTCATGTCTGTTAACTAGTTTAAAGTCTCTAGATAAGGTCTAACATAAACATTTTTAAAAATTATTTTTACTTAGAAATTAATTTGTACACTTGTCCCTAGTCAAATAAGTCTTATCTCCAAGGACACAGAAAATAACCTTAAAAAATATCATATATGGCAGAACATGTCAAATCATCATGAAAGGCAGCCATTGTGTTCTTTAAAGATAACTGCTCGTTCTATTGTGAATTTATTGAATATTTCCCAATTAATTAGTTCCATTTTGAGTTTGACAAAGTTCTCGGTGTCTATTCCGTGGTCATCATAAATATAAATTAAGGAAAAAGATAATTTATAATACAAACTTTTCAGACAGGCTTAGTATCGCATTTAATAAAAATAAGTGTACCACTTTAGTAACTTATAAACCAAAGCACTTAAAAATTAAAAACTTAAGTTTTTGTCTCGTTAATGGACTTAGCAGGTCGACAGAAGGGATGACATTGTCCATTAAAGAGACAAAATCTCAAAAATCATGATGGAGTTTGATAAAGTAATATGAATTAAAAAAGTTCTTTAGCAGATAATTTTTTATTGAAATTTAACCGCTTCCCTTACACATTTTTTTGAAAAAAATTGCAAAAACTCATCACATTTTTTTATTTTATTATTAAATACAAGGAAACAAAACAAAATATGTTGGTTTTAAGTTGAATTTTTAATTTTTTACAGGTGTAAAAGCATTTAGTTTTAATATTAGTTTACTATCCCGAGTTATCTCGGGCAAGTGAAAAAAGTTAAATATTAGTCTTTGTATGATAGTTTTTGAAACAAGGGACAACACAAAGTGATACCTGACATTCTGTACACTGGTATCTGGTCTCTTTTCTTACAGGTTTACCTCTGGAATCTCTTTTACGGGAGCATAGAGTACACTGTCTCGTTGGATTTGATTTTTTTTTCAGTTGCAGGAATAACATCTGGAAAATGCCTTGAGGTTAAACTGACTAATCACTATCTGAAAAATCATCGCTTTCGCTACCTTGCATCATCGCCATTATTTTACTTTTTTTCAAATCAACTATCCTTCTTTATACATTACTAATCCACAAGCCGACGTATACTGTACAATAGGGAAACACGTGACCAGTCCCGCCAAAAGAACCGCGAAACCAATAAAACTTGGCAAATTGCCAATGAAAGCTGAATATTTCCTTTCATTTCCTCCAGGCCGAGTAAAACTGTGATAAAACAAATCGTATTGGTAAAATTCTGCTTCGCCCGAGTTTTCTCGGGATAATAATTAACTGCAATATATACGAACTCGGGATAATCAGGCAAGCGGTTAATTATTTTTGTATTTAAAAATAATTAAAACTAAAACTATATTCTTGTTAAAAAAATAAGGTAAACAATCCATTTATAATAATATATCTTGAATAATGTATAATAAAGATTTTTATAGTTAAATTTATTTTTAGGAAAAATGGAAACATCAAAAAAAAAGGCAGAGCAGTCAGATGCTCAAATTCAGAAGAGAAAAGAATAGGAAAAACATAGTATGAGAGGTGCTAGATTGTTTATTAAAAAATAAATATATGATATTTCTTAATCTAGTGAATAAATTATTGGTTTCCTGCAAAATGCTGGCTCATGTATTTGAAAATTGTCTGTATATTTTATTTAACTAATGCACAGTCAGTGTCATTATTTAAAAAGTGCTATTTATTTCACTTTTTAACTATGGGTACTTTTAGTACATCCTATCGCCCTAAATGCAAAAGTAAAAGAAATATATCTGTCATGTATTTAATGTGATAAAGTGGTGCATCAAAAATATATGCATGACAAAGTATGTATTTTGTAATCGACAATAAAAAATTAAAATTTTTATTATATTTATTTATGAAAATATATTTTTATAATTTAGTGGTAAGATAAACGATAAGAAAAAAAGTTTTTATTTTATTTTATTTATATATTCAAAATTTAGTGGTGCATAAGCCACATCCTAATTAAGTGGTTTATAAACCACATGTGCACTTGGCTATAATTTAAGTATGTGGTTTATAAACCATACCCACAGTTAAAGGGTTAAAAAGAAAAGTTTTCTTGCACTGGTTTTTAGCTAATTTTGCTGTTTAATTAGAAATAAATTTGTACTAACTATGCCCAGTAATTACTCAATTATGCTTTCCTTTAAAATATATAAGTACAATTGACTGTCATGTCTCCTCCGTGGTCGGACAGGTAAAAAATTTTAAAAATAAAGAACTAGTGAAAAATAAAATAGAAAAATTGACCAGTAATATAAGGGTATTTATTAAACTAAAATGGAAACATTCATGCAATTTTTAAGATTTTTTTACATACTTTTGTAAAATAAAAATTCTTTTTTAAATATTTATACCTTTTTCTTGAGAATGACTCTTCTGAGTTCTTCTCATTGATGTCTCATTTTTCCAACAGTCGGCTATTTTCTTATTAAAGTTTATGAACGTAGGGCATATATTATTATACTCGATAGCTTATACTTAGGGTATTCCTCCGTTCATTCATTACCAGAGTTCTACGGTACAGAATGAAAATTTATTCAGTCTGTACCGCAGGATTCTTGTGATACCCATATAAATTTTGCTTATCATACTCAAAATATCTGAAGACAAACCATCAAACTAATTATTATTTTTTTATTTCAGATACGTAGGTCAGTTAAAATGTTGTTTGCAATCCTTCGATAAAAATCTTGGTAAAAGGATATTTTGTTTAAACTTTGACAACAATGCAGGCATTTATCAGCAGCTTGTGAGGTAATGGCTTGGATGCAGCAGTTTTAGTTTGCTTGCAAATTGGTTGTGAACGTGTCTCGGCATCCAAATTAGAAATGCATGCAGTGGCATGCATTTCCCGCTCCTACAAAATGGTGTAACTGCACTGAAATTTATCAGCAGTTGCATGAAATGTATGGTTAAAATTATTATCTTTGGGAAATGTAAACTTTTGGCATTGTGCTTCTGCATTAAAATGCAAGACCGCATGTGGGGAAACTAGCAAGGGATCTTCTGAGAAAGTTTTAAGTGGGAAGTGTGGGATCACCTCCACCTTACAGCCCAGATCTTGCACCTTATGACTTCCATGTTTTTGGTTCCATGAAACAAGAACTTTCAAAGCGACAATATCACTCAGATGATGAGGTGCAAGCTGTAGCCCAACAATGGTAATTGGACAGGAATTCTTAACAGGAGGCATAGAGGAACTTGTGCCATGCCGCAACAAATATTTAAATAAAGGAGGTCATTACGTCAAAAAGTAGCTTTTGTGTGGAACTTTGATGTGTATATACTATTATTGTAAAATTTCGATCCTGTTTTATTTTCTCAAGCAGTGCAACTAACTTTTTGACTTACTCTCCTAATTACGCTAGAGAACATTTTTTTTTTTCTTTCCATTTTCAGTTGCATGAAATTTTTCAATTAATTTGTTCAACTAAAATATTTGCTTATCAGTGATTTCAAATCTGAAATCTACTTATCTCTACAGGTTCTAGTTTTTACAGTTTGATAATATATAGTTAGATGGTCCACAGTTCCAGTCGTAGCTTAGTCGCTTACTCTAGTGGCTACTAGAGGTCACCACTTGTCTAACATGTAGCGTATGGCACCAGGAAGACAGCCACAGTACATTTCTGTTGCAGATGCAATAAGGAAATGACATTTTCACTGTAGTCTATTCGGTGCCAGTTTTCGATTAAGCAGACAAGTACGAGTGGAGTCAGTTCCAGATCTGATCAGTGGCCTCTTCAAGTTGATGCAGATGTTTAAATAGGTATTTTGTATTCTGATATGCAGTTTTTTTTAGAAATTTAATAGCCATAAATGGCATTTGTTTCTACAAATCATTTCTATAGAGAGAAAAAACTCGGATGAAGGTAATGAATCTTCCTGTTCTGTTAGTATCCGTGATCTTTCAACTTCTGATGATGAATTTATAGTAATGGATTCTGAAGTAGAATCAACTTCAGTTGACAGTGAGAAATGGTATAATAATTCATCTGATCACTACCCAACCATCTGCATGGAGTATCTATCCTATTAAAATTCGAAGGTAAACAAACGTATGTATGTCCGGCTATCTTCTCACGAACCGCTGAACGGAGAAGCACGCGGAAAGTACCAAAAGATGGATAATAATACAAGGAATCCATTTAGGCCAATTAAATTCCGAAATTACAATTAGTTAAAAAGATATTAATTAAAAACGTCAAAATGAATGGATTGGCGTGCTGCCATCTATTGGCAGAATGGTGAATTCATTCACGGCGGATTCTTTTTTTTTCCTTACTATTATTTTTCGCATCCGGTATTGCATTTTTTTATTTATTTAACGGAAGTTGGTATTTTTTTTTGAGCGAGCTTCTGTGTTATTCTGTATTCATTTTTATCCGTTTTTTTTCATTATTATTCGTTTTATTTTTTCTTTTGCAAAACAAATATCATGCTAATCTGTTTTAATTTATAAGCATAAGAATTCTCGCGTTTTCATTCAAACCAAACTGCTTTAAGATAGTAAAAAGGCTAGAACTGAAAGTTTTAATCCAACAAGAGAGGATTCCAAACAGATTTACGTTTGTTGGGGAAGCTTAGTGACAATATTTGTAGGGAAAAAAACAGAGGCGGGAATATGAAAAAATGTGGATTCCGAGAAATGCTGGGCTATAAGGTAATTAAAAGGTTGGATTTAAAAATTTTAATTAAACAATATAGGATTCAAAGGATTTTTTACGTTTTGGGGAAAACGTAACGTTTATGTTAGCGACAATATGTGTAAAAAAAATAAACCGGATGCGGGCATATGATAATTAGTAATAAAAAGACTAGATTTGAAAGAATATTTACATTTGTTGGGGAAAGTAATTGACAATATTTGTTGAAAAAAAAAACGGAGCCGGACATATGAAAATATGGATCCCAAGGCCTCACATGATCTCACTTCTCTCCGCCCGGGAATATCCCATTATTCAAGATTGCCCGTGCAACGCCGGGCCATGCAGCTAGTATATGTTTAAGTAAAATATCCAGTTAGTAGGAATAATAACTAGTTATTATTAATAATAACCAATTTAAAAGTCCAATTAGTATTAACACTAACAATAAATTAATCACATTGGCCATAATATATACATCTTTTCTAGGTCATTTGACAAAGTTGTATCCATTGATTTAATACCAAAGATGTCTAAGGCTCCATTAAAAAAAAAAAAAAAACAGTTCTGCCAAGACTCACCTACAGCATAGATTGAATAAAGCCATAGAACTCACCAGTGAGTTCCATGATAACCAATATTCTAAAGCAGGGCAAAAGGCTGCGTGGCAAAATATTGGGACCATGAAAATTTTCGTAAATTCAGATTCTTCAGCATCTGTAATCAAGAATAATTAATAAAATCTTCTTGACATAAAAAAAAAATTACAAAATTTGCTACACAGCTATTTTTGCACGTGATGTGCACTTAGCTAAAGTACTACTAAAATGTACTCATAAAAAAAAAAATTCAAACTTAAGATTTTGATCATTATCCGCGTTTTAGATCTTGAATCTCAAAAACAGTTTTGGAATTATCTATGTCTGTCTGTGAACATGATAACTTACAAACAGAACAAAGTATATAAATGAAATTCGATATGTTCCAAGTATACCCAAATTGTAGATGTGTAAAAATTTTGGAACAAATTCGTGAACTGGTTATCTCTATTTGTGTCCATTTATATATTGGATAAATACACTATATGATTAAAAGTATCCGGACACTTCAGAATTTTCACATTTTTTAGAATTTTTCCGGAAAGGCTAGACAAACTGCTCTTGAACTTCGACCATGTAAAGAATAGACACTAATTTACATTTTATTGTGAAGATTCGGTCACAAAGGCATTTAGAGGATCGACCAGAAATCGATGACGAAAAAATCTCGGCGCACCTCGTAATTTATAAACCTGATAATGATTTATAAATTTCATCAATGGTTTTGCCTAATATGCACATTGATTACATGCATTTTCGTAACAATAGCAAGTATATTCTGGAAAATATAAAGGTTTTAGTAAAAATTCCAAATTTTCTCGCATGTTTTTCGCTTATAACACACAAAATTTAAGCCAAATAATACAGAATAGTTGACAATGTGTTAGAGAAGTATTCCACTAAAATTTGAAGTAAGTACTGAGATTTTTATAGGAAATATGAGTATTTGTAGTAAATAATATTTTACTGCACATGTGCGAGATATAGCGTAATTTTTCTTTCTCAACTTCAAAGCTAGATATATAGGACAACTTGTATAAAATTCCAGTCGAATACCATTAAGATTTAGAAAGATATCGACATTGCAGAGAGCAGAATTTCTGCTTCCCTTTAAGAGAAACAAAATGATGAGGTGTTTTCCACAATTTGATATTTTTTAAGCTTGAATTTTCGAATAATTTTGTAGAATTTAATAAAGATTGAATATACTGAATACCAGCGCGTACTTATAAATAAAATTTATAATTTAAATTGCAATTCGACTATTACTATCCAAAAGGGGGAAACTTTCTAAGAGAAAAATCAAATTTTTATTTCATTTTAGCTGCCTGAAACTAGGAATTATATATATATAAAAAAAAGCTTCAGTGACCGGGAAAGCTAGCTAATTTTGTGACTAAATTTAACATTTTGTTGGCTACCACCTATACTCCCAGGTATTTTTGGAGGTCTATAAATTTTTAACCCTCCCCCCCACACACACACTTCTGCCACCATTGTGCGAAGGCGATGACTTGGTAGAAATGAACAAAATATTTTAGTGTTGAATTATTACCTTAACTTACTTTATTGAATAGTTCCATACTAAAATCAATATTTTTTACATTTAGTCAGAAAAAATAAAAGTTTTTATCTCAAAACCGGTCCGGTTCCGGTACGAATAGGTATATACGAGAGTCATTCAGAAAATAAAGACATATATTTATACAAAATGAAAAACCCAATATTTATTGGAAAAAACAATTCTGTTACATACCGGAAGCTTCCTTCACTTCTCTATATAGTCACCTCCTACATTTAAACATTTGTCGTATCTGTTCACGAGCTTCAGAATTCCCATGCTATACTCTTCTGCCGCCGGTTCATTAAGCCAAGTGTTCACTGTATTCAAACAAAAGATCGCTCGTGCATTTCCGGCATAGCAACCATCTTTTGGGATCGTAAAAGTGTTCTTTTGGTGGATTTCATGCCAAAAGGCACTACGATCAATGCAAATCGTTATTGTGAGACTCTAAGGCGAGCCATCCAAAACAGGAGGCGAGGAATACTCTCTGGAGGAATTGTGCTTCTTCACAACAATGCCCGCCCTCACACTGCTGTTGAAACTCAAGAATTGCTGGATTAATTCGAATGGGAAATTGTTGCTCATCCACCCTGTAGTCCGGATCTTGCTCCTAGCGATTTCCATCTTTTCCTTAATCTGAAAGAGTTTCTGGGCGGTAAACGTTTTGGAATTGATGAATAGTTGGAGAAAGCAGTGACCACCTGGCTTAATGAACTGGCGGCAGAAGAGTATAGCATGGAAATTCTGAAGCTCGTGGACAGATACGACAAGCGTTTAAATGTAGGAGGTGATTATTTAGAGAAGTGAAGGAAGCTTCCGGTATGTAACAGAATTGCTTTTTCCAATAAATATTGTGTTTTTCATTTTGTATAACTAAACGGTCTTTATTTTCTGGATGACACTCGTATTAAGTGTTGGTACATTTAGTGTTAAAAATATCAAGTACGAATTATCTTGATGAAATACCAAAAAAAAATAAAATAAAGGGGATATGAATAAGATCTCTCGTCTTTATTTTCTGGATGACACTCGTATTAAGTGTTGGTACGTTTAGTGTTAAAAATATCAAGTCCGAATTATCTTGATGAAATACCAAAAAAAAATAAAGGGGATATGAATAAGATCTCTCAATGTAGGAAATATTAGAAATAATCTATTTATGTATGTATAGGTTGGATGTACGAAACATTTCGAAAAACGAGCAGCGATAATAAATATGAAAATAAAAGCAGAATTTGAGGGCAATACACTGTTTGAAACCGTAACGAATTACGAGCAAATAGAAACGTAATATCATAAAAATCGGATAATATCATAAAGTGGCAAGATTTACCTTTTGCTTCAAGTATTGGGGAGAATCGCAAAATTCGAAAAGAAGTAAAATAGTGTGCAGAAACATTTATATAGTTTGATTAAATTGTGGTATACAATCTTAAAACTTTCTATTTTTACTTGCTGATATACAAGGTTGTAGAAAAGAAAGTATTGTAATCTTCAAAAACTTCGACCTCAAGATTTTGATAAATCTGCTCATTTTAGATCTTGGCAGGGCCATCTTAACAAATTCGAGTGGACCGGCTAGAATTATTTGGCACTCCATTAGAACCGTAATTAGGAATTTGAGCGCCATGGCACCCAAAAATACCTACTTATAATGCAATAATTGAGGAGAAAAAAAAAATCGACGGGAGGCTGTCTCTGCGAAAAGGTCGCTGGGATTGAGGGGCGTAGACTTACTTACCTTACTCAACTGTGACTAAAGTAGCTCTACGTGACTATTAATTCTATAGTCTATTGTGACTATTAGTATGTGACTCTATGTAGAATTCTCCGTGATTTTCACCAACTTTGCAACTCGACTGTGACTAAACCGTAATTACAAATTCTAAAATTATTTTTGCAATCTTCAAAGTCTACCTTTCTCTGTTAAATGAAACTAAAACCAACTCTCTAAGTTATTTGGTTGCGGAGCTATAAGGCGTTTAACTTTACCACGAAATTCGACGTAATTCAACAATTCTTGAGTAATATTTCGCGCAATCGATGAATGAATTGCCTTAGTCTGCGCGCACGCGCGCATCGGTTGCTATGACGTTATCAAAATTTTGAATGCTTTTCACCAACTTTGAAGCTCGACTGTGACTAAACCGTAATTCCAAATTCGAAAATTCTTTTTGTAATCTTCAATGTCAACCTTTCTCTGTTAAATGAAATTAAAACCAACTCTCTATGTTATTTAGTTGCAGAGCTGTAAGCGTTTAAAAATACCACGAAAAGCGTCATAATTTTTTTCTTTCCCGACGCACCATTAGACCACTATGAAGAAACTTAAGTCTACGTCAAAAAAGACAAAAAATCACCTGTTCTCTATGATTATTGCCTTACAATTCGGCAAATCGGCGTCTTTTCATACTTAAAATTATAATTAATTGTAGAATTGTAGAATTTGTTTTTCATTCTGTTATATTCCTAATCTATTTCTACTTTATATTAACTAATTAATTAGACTTATTAATTATTAGATTACGCAAGCTAAATTAAACAGCACAAATAAGGAAAGTGAAACTCTGCTTTGGAGTTCATGTATTAGCAAACTTAGCTACAAAGCTTATAAAAGAAGGCAAACTTTATTAACTATAGCTTTAAAAATGGAAAAAAATAATGTGATGAAACAATGAAATTAGCTAGAATTTCATAATAGCAATGAAATATATTGTTGTAAATTATGAAAAAAATATTTTCAACCAGTGGGACTGGCCTCCCCGAAACTTTCTCGCCTATGACTAAAACGGGTGAGGGGAAAAAATACACCGTGCGCCAAGAAACGTGCTGTATTCCCTAAGGTGGGGGAAACGCTGAGGGAAACGCTTGCAATAGAATGGGGGAAGAACAGAATATGCAATTTCAACACTTTTTTTTAACTGATGTTGTTTTAAACGAAAATTGGAGACAAATCTACAATTAGGGTTTCAAGACTACATACAAAATTTCATTTATTTAAGTCATTTCTTTTAGAAGCTATCGTTTTCAGAAGTATGCGATAATACAGACCGACAGACAGTCAATCCTTTGACGGATTTAGCCCAAAATTTGATACGGACCTATATTCCTGATGATAAAACTGTATACCAAATTTTATCCATCTAGCTATTCAAGTTTTTGAGTTATAGTGTTCACATGAACGCGGACAGACTTCCCGTTGACGGATTTTGTCCAAGATTTGATAGAAATCTTCAAATCATGTTTCAAGATCACATACCAAATTTCATCCCTGTAGCTCTGATAGTTTTCGAGTTATCGTGTACACAGACAAGCATAATTCCAAAATTGTGTTTTTCGGATACAGGGAGGTCTAAAACGTGGAAATTCGTCAAAATTTCGAGTTTGAATTTTTTTTGACGATTACAATATTTTCTCTTTGTATACGATAAAGTAAAAATGTATTAAAATTAGGTAAAAAAATTGCACGGCAGCTGAATTAGTATCATTGAAAAGATATTTTTTGAATTTTAAGATAGTTTAAAAATTCTTTTTGTGCTCTAATACTTCTAGAGATTATCGTGGGAAAACCCAAAAATTTCGCTTAATTTTTAATGAACTAAAATTCAAATTAAAATTTCAAAAAAATCTTTCCGAGGTGCACATTCCTACCTTCCAAAGTATGTGTATGTCAAATTTAACACCAAGTCCAACGGCCCCTGTGGAGTACCGAAACTTACACACAAACAGACTGACAGACAGACACGCATTCGCTTTTATTAGTAGTAGAGTTAAAAGAGCCATTTTAAATGATTTACGTTACCTGAAATTTATTAAACTGTAAATACGAGATTTCATTTACGGTCCATAATCTGTTACAGTCATGATACAGATTTGCACAATCAGGCCAACACTTCCCAATATTCTTTACAGGGTTGCCATACTGGCCTCCCAAATTGTGGAAATTTGGCCTTTTTTAAAAGCCCTTGGCCTTAGGAATTTTCATTTGGGCTTAAATCCATTTTTGGCTTTATTTTTCCTTATGTCTTTTAGAACGATTCTTAATATATAATTCTACAATTTTTCTAATAAACTTTAGAACATTGAAAAATATGATAGAACGTGTTGTTAACAAGAGATGATATATTTCTGTCGAACATTTTATTCTGGACCAACAAGAAAATAATTCCTTTTTCTTTCGCAGGTGGCGCATGTAGATGTTTAAAATGTAGATGGCGGAGGAGAGGCGCCGAAGTATTTTCTCTGTGCATCTTTTTATACAAAAAAAGTGAAAAAAAAGTCTCTGTAAGTATAAAATTAAAATGGAACCTTAAAAAAGTAAATATAAATAAGTAATACCAATAATATCAATTATATAAAATCTCACTTTTTAACCGATTTAAAACTGACATAATTAGGTCAGACATACTAAAAGGTTTAAAAACGACTGAATTACATGATTTTGACGGTACAAATAAATTCATAGCTTAATGTTTATAGTTTTTGAAACACGAAAATAATTATAATTTTACTCAGTTTTATTTCCATTTCTCTTCTCATTAAAAATAATTAAGAAAAAAGTTAATAGCCTTGATTGAGAGTGGCATTTTTTTTATGTTGAAAGAAGACCGGCATGACGATGTTAAGTTCTGTCGCAATGTTTTTCTGGTGTTCTCTTCGCCGAAACGCAAGCTATGATTAGCGAAAAAGAAGCCCCTAAAAGCGAGAGGTCCCAAAAGGTAAAGGTTGACCTGAGACCGGACTTAAACGTGCTGTCGGGAAAATGTGGCTTTCTTCCTCATTCTTGTAAGCTGTGATCTGTCAAACAGAGGTCCACTGAATGTGACCTTTGAATAAAGTGATTTTAATATTTTGCTTTTTATACTGTCCTTTAAAAAAGGTGGTCGTTGAATGGAAGTGATAGAGCGATCATTCAAATTAAAAGACAAATATCTTTAAATGAAGTAGCTAATAGGGTTCAATTCGCCTTAGGGCATCCTTCGTAATAATATATTTCCCCCTCCCCTTCTCCATTCCAGTGATTACGTCACATGTCCTTACCAATACCTGTGCGTGAACAGGAAAATTTTGCTCAGAAAGACATCTATCCCGTCTCGAATGTTTCTTTGGAACACACAAACTGTATACATGCGCTCTTGACATTCAATTTTAACTTCCTTTCCCTTCTTCCCTTGATATTTATGCTAAATCCATTCCAGCAGCTGTAACCGGGAAAAGTCTATACACACAGCTGCCACAGAAAAGAGAAGAAATAAAAGGCAGGTATATCGTCTGCGTCTTCTATTCATTCTAAACGGTAATATTTTCCACTGACGTCACAGTATTACACAAATTAATGATCCTTCTGTTTCTTCGGAAGAACTGGCACTTCTCTCTCTGATTCTTTTTTATTTTTTATTTCTTCGTCTTGTGTGTGTGCATAATGAAAGTTTTTGGGAGTTTCTTCGTTCTGAAGAAGAATAGAGGTTGATTTCTGACTCACAAGGCACAAAAGGAATCGTGTTTATTTGTGAAAGTTCTTTTTCGTAGGTAGAGTAGAAGTACCTACACCCAAGAAAAGAACAGAGATGAGTTTCTGAACGAATGAAAAATTGTGTTCGTATTTGGCGGAAGGATTGTGTCAGTAGTGTTCGTCCAGAAATGTCGGTTTTCTTAGAGGGACAAGAGATATGAGGTAAGGATATTTTCTGTCGTATTCTTGAAAGCAAATACAGACGATGCATTTTCCCGTACATATTGTCGTGATCATGTGCAACTCGCGTGTATACTCAGCCATTGCATTCAAGGTTATGTTTTGGTTGTGTCTGATTGTCATTATTATTTACCGTCGAGGCTGAAAAGTTTGTTTAAAGAATGGTTGCGCATTTATGCAACTGTAAGATTTTATTGTATAAACTTCTTATGCAATTTTGCACTTTTTATCTTTAAATTCTTCCTGAAAGAAAAAGTAACTTAACAAATTTTAAAATTAAATAAATTAATGAATTTTAAATAAACACAATATCTAAAGCATGGTTCTCATTTGATATATTGTATGCTGCTTTAAATAAAAAATTATATTGTCTTTTAGTAATTTTTAAAGGAAATTTAGTACTTTTTTAATCATTAAAATTCTTTCTGAAGCTTCTTAATAATATTAAATAAAAACAGTCTGAAAGGAAAGCATGAGTTAATATTTTAATGAAATGAATGATAAGACATCTCATAATAATAAAAAAATTGGCTCTGTAAAATTTAGAAACATAATTTCTGAAGAATAGTTATTAATTAAGAATGAACTTTAAAGAAATCAGTTAAACTGTTTTAATTTTGTACTGAAAACATAATGAATCTATGAATTATAAAACTTTTATTTTGTAATATTGAATTCGAACTGTCATATTATTTTAATACTCAGTATTCATCTGCCAATGAAAGAACTGTTAGAAAAAATTAATATAAATAAAGCGAAGACAAAACGAGAATAATAAAAAATAATAGATAATTATAAATTGCAAATATTCTGTAAAAAATTTTCTCCTGTGTTTTTCTTCTGTCACAATTTTTTATTTGAGTTATTTATGTAGAGGTGTTTGAGCTATTTATGTAAACTAGAGGTCGCCCAGCGGTCGAAATTCCACCGTAATTCATTAAATTTTTAAGTTTGAACGTTATTGAGGTTCTTTTGTCAAAGATTATACCTCTATAATCATTGCATATAATTTTTTTGAATTTTGTTCTATTACGTTCAGCTGCGAGCGCGTACAAATACGTCATTATGCATTAATTTTCGAATTATTTGAAAAATACGAACGATAGGAAAATGAGGTATAGCTTGGCTAAATCATATTTAAAAAACAATAACGCGTTTTTTGACATTTTCTTGTGATTTTTTATTGCTATACTGGCCAGGTTTCGCCAAGGCTACACAGTTAATTTGCCTATCTTTTTCAAATTATATAAAATTTAAATAAAAAATTAATACGAAAAATGAAATAAAGAATACGTGCTTCGTATTTTTTTATATATTTTTTATTGAAACAAACAAACAAAAAAAACCCGGGCGGTTAAAAAAATAAATGTTGTCCAACTGTTGACCACAGTCTTTTATGTGTTTGACATTCAGTATGAACGTAAAAAATGAATGTTTTATTTAATTTAATTTAATGTATTAGTAATACATACTATATATAAATTCCTTAGATACAATCTCTACTTTGTGTGACTGTTTGACCACAGACTAATATGTGTTTGACAGATTTAAATCATCCGCATTTTGTATTTCAATTCGAAGAGTTTTTTTTTAAATAAATAATCTAAACAAACTCCCTCTTGGAGTGGATTTCACTGCGGGAGGATTAAATCAATTACAAATCATCCACTCCGCATTCACTCCGCATTTACTCCGCTAATTTTTTACAGTGTATGAACATAAACAATGAATGTTTTATTTTATTTTATTTAATGTATTTGTAACACATATTATACATAATTTTTATCTTTCTGCACTCCTTCTCCATATGAACTTTAACTATGCCAAATCTCACACTCCTCCGTGCGCGCAATGTGCTTAAAAAGGGGTACATAGTTTTTTCTTCGCGTATTAATATATAGATAATTGACGCAAAATGATAAAAGTAGATTTTGCGAAAGTTTTAATTTTGACTCTCTACAAGAATATTTACGTTTTATATAATTTTGAAAACTTTTTGATTTTTCAAAAAATATACTCAATGTGGAATATACTAATATAGGTTCTAAATGAAATGTCCTTAGAATAAATTTGTTATAGTTGTATAAATGCGTAGTTACTAACAGCGATATCACTTTATAAAGCTAACAAACAAGTTTTTGTAAACTTTAAAGAAAACATGTTGTAGATCAAACCTACTGAAAAAAAATAGACGTTGTTCTTTCTTCGACTTTTTAGCATTACTCCGCCATAGGATGTCATTTGTATTCTGTCTTGAAAATAATTTTGTTTTAGATGTTAAGCAATGAAGTGTTTTCAATAGGTATTGATAAATATCTGTTAAAAATATCTAAAATTAGCTTTTTCATTGACAGTTTGCCTCTGATGCTTTTTCATTTAGTAATTTTGGTGTTTTCCAATGATAATAACGGAAACTATTATCTAAATAAAACAATTTTTACGTCATCTTAAAACTGAAAAAATGTCTATTCAGTGTTGCCAGTTGATTGCCAAGTTAGTTTGCTGCAATTTCCATATTTTTTTAGATATCTTTTCTCAATTATGGTCACGATAACTTGCTTGCAAATAAATGTATTCAATATATTTCACTAGTTAAGAGTAGTAAAGCGCACCTAAATAAATGAAGTAACAAAATTTTCCCTGGACGCGAATGGCAACGTGTAAGCTATATATATATATATATGTAGCTTCTTAGTATAGAGAAGAAAATCAAGTATCTGCTCAGAAAAAGATCCTCCATCTGTTGACTAAACATTTTGTCTAAAAATTTATACAAGTCTAAAATTTTGGAGTAAAGACCTCATATCAAGTTTAATTCGTCAAGCTAGTTCCGGTTTTTATACACTCCTTTACATGCACTCGGTTAGACAGACTATTTTTTGACATATTTGGTTTTAAACTGATACGGATTCAAACTTTGACGTTAAAACCACATGTAAAATTGGATACATCTAATTCGTTGTATTTTTAGTAATCTTTTTTCGCATGCAAACAGTCTTCCTATTGAGGGATTTTATTCAAAATTTGCTACAGATCTACAACATATTGTAAATACCCCATACGAAATTATATTTATTTGGCTTGTTCCCTTCTGGGCGCCGCTGTGGCCTAGTGGTAAGGTCCCATCCTCTAGCCAGAGGGCTCCAGGTTCGAAACCCGATTCCACTGAAGAACCACAGTGTATATGGGCCGGATGTACACTAAATCTGACGTAGTGGGTCAAACGCCCTACCAGTGGTGTGGCTAGGAATTTGGAGAGGGAAGTGCCAGTTCAGGTGTTGTCCTCGTCATCCGACCAAAGTTCAAGCTTATGAAGGTTGTCTTAAAACAACCATCGAGTTGCCTCAAAACGGGAAGTTAATATAACTTAACTAAACTAAGCGTTCCCTTTTCCAGTTATCATGTTCACAAACAGAGAGACATAATGCCAAAAGTGTGTATTTCGAACTCAAGGAGATCAAAAATGTGGAAATTCATCAATATCTCGAGACCATGTATATATATTTTTTTACGATTATCATACTTTCTCTCTGCAACTTTTGAATTTGAGTAAGCAAGAATATGCATTTTGTTAACATCTGAAAAAGAAATCATTGAACAATAATTTTTATTTAACTTGGTTTCTTAAGAAAATCATTTTAAGACATGGGTTAAAACAAACGAAAATGTTAAGGAATCCCTATAATCTCGAGAACTAGAGTAATTGAATTTAAATTGCTAGTTTAGCAGTGGAATTATCGCAAATCTCCATCCAATGCACAAAGAGTTCAGCAGATTATGTCAACCGAAAAGGAAATCTTGATTTCAAATCTGATATTGACCATTCCTATTTCCGTAAAGGATGTAATGGAATGAGAGAAACAGGTAATAAATTGCAGATAGTAGGGGAAGTTTATCAAATTTGGATCACCTGGACATTTTTTAAGGTATAGTGAAGTAGAAGTAATTTTAATGAAAAACAAATAGTAGAATTTTTTGGAGTTAATTTAAATACAATATAATGTAATTAACTTTTTATGAAATACACGTTAACCCCTTCGCTTACAGCAACGTGTTTGACATGTTGCTGCATCGAAAAAAATTACAGAATTTTTGTTATTTAAATCCGTTATTAAGTCAACGTAACAATTAATTTTAAATACAAAAATCACTTGGGCACGCTTAAATGCCTCAAGTATCCATTACCATCCAAAGTAGATTGAAATAATAAAAAATATCCCAAATGGGTGATGGCATCTAATTAGAGGTTAAATAAACATGTAGTGTAAGGGGTTAAAGTAGGAAAAAAATTGCTTAAAAAATTGTGTCGTCTGTCCAAAATTGTAGATTTCTATCAAGTTTGGATGAAATCTATTAACGGAAACTATGTCTGTGCGTCCGTCCGTGTGCATGTAAACACGATAACTGGAAAAACACAAAGAGTTAGTTGTAAGTAAGGCGACCAACTTTTAACCTCTAACGAAAGGAGGACACAAATAAATTGAAGCTAAAAAATATCATAAATAAAAGAAACATTTAATTCATTAACAATAATACATAATCATTGGCGAATAATCCAAGGTCACCTCGAGGCTTCAGCCCCAAGAGCTAAAGCATAATTCTTGATTTTATTTAAAATCTCTATAACTATTTGTTCTTAATTTTCATTTAAAAAATAATAAAATTGTGACAACATTGCTTTCTGTCTTGACAGGCTCGAAAATTTTCCTACTTTTCTAGTCATTCCACCTGTACTTGTGCGTTGACGCGGTGGAAAACATTTTTTGACTAGTTATTTCATCGTATTTTTTTTAAAATCATCGAAATTATTGTAGTGTTCTTTATGATTCTTATTGTCAGG
>BGPR01003237.1:78984-144097 GCA_013235015.1 Araneus ventricosus
TTCTTTATGATTCTTATTGTCAGGTGAGGAAAGTCTGTAAAGTTAAAGTGTTTTGGTTTACATAAGCCATGAGGTTTGACATTCGTAACTATGATACAAAATATTTATGACCTCAGCCCTTATGCATTTATAATATTATAAATGCATAATAAAAATATTTGTAACATAATTTATTATGCCTTTTTTGAGGAAGGATAAAACTTACAGAAGGAGGACGGTTGGTCACCTTATTATAAGAGATTTATTACAGGAATTGCAGATGTGTGGCCAAAAGGTTGACTGTCTGTCCTTGTGCGTGTGAACAAGATGACTCAAAAACACAACAAGCTAGATAGGTGAATTTTAGTATATGGTCGTCGTTCAGGCAGAAGTCACTGACCCCAAAACTGAAGTTTCGAGATACGTTCATTTTAAATTTAATTATTACTTTCTCGTATACGAAGTATACAAAGAGAAAGTATTGTAATCTTCAAAAAATTCGAACTCGAGATTTTGACAAATCTCCACGTTTTAGACCTCCATGTGTCCGAAAAACACAATTTTAGAATTATGCCTGTCTGTGTACACGATAACTCGAAAACTATCACAGCTACAGGGATGAAATTTGGTGTGTGATCTTGAAACATGATTTGAAGATTTCTATCAAATCTTGGACAAAAGCCGTCAAAGGGAAGTCTGTCTGTCCGCGGTCATGCGAACACTATAACTCAAAAACTTGAATAGCTAGATGGATAAAATTTGGTACACAGTTTTATCGTCATGAATGTTTGTCCGTATAAAATTTTGGGACAAATCCGTCAAAGGATTGACTGTCTGTCGGTCTGTATAATTTACTTTTGAAAAGAATCCGTTATCTCCACGCCCATGCGTACTGGAAGCAATCTTCTGTGCACGCGAAATCTATGGAGCGAAATACGCCAGTTTGTCCTTGAGCTGGTAAGAGCGGAAAATCGTACGAATCTCTTTGAATTTGATTCTTTACCTAGGTATTTTTCAATCACTATAATGAAAAATCTTCTGATAGTCATTGGGTTCTGGGTAATAGTATGTTTGAATTTTTTTAGCCACGCGGGGGGGAAGGGGAAACGGAACCTTTTTGGGGAAGTATACGAGAAAGTTTAGGGGAGAACACTCCCGCTGGTTTTGAGTCGTTATGATAAATAATAAAAACTATTTTACAGGTTTCTAGCTCCAACGGTTTATTTACTGATGTTTAGATAGCAAGTTTCTATCACGAAATATTAATTGCAAATTCTAATTGACTGCAGTAGTCCGTCAAACGGTTTTTGTGGACTTTGTACCGTCGTCGTTCAAGTAGAAGTCACTATCTTTACACCAAAATTGTAGATCTATATATAATCTTTGACTAATTTCGTAAACTGATAGACTGTCTTTTACCTTGTCTGCTTGTATGTATGAGAACACCTTAACTAAAAGCGCAACATGATAAATGGGATATAGTATGTGGTCATGGCACCAAAACTGTAGATCAATATCAAATTACGGACACAATCTGTCTCAGGGAAGAAGTCCAAAATGTCTATTCAATTCTTCAAATTTTTTTTTCAATACGACTTTTAGAATCGTAGTGTGTTTTAATGTTTTTGTGACTATGTGTTTTCGTTTGCAAAATTTTTATGACTTTGTGTATTCTCTGTGTTCAACTTTTTATTTTCTAGCGCATTTTTTTTATTTACTCGTTGTGGCTTTTGTTCTTTCAGACGGTCAACCCTTTGACCGATTTGGTCCAAAATTTGATACGGACCTACATTCATGATGATAAAACTGTGTACCAAATTTTATCCATCTAGAGATATAAGTTTTTGAGTTATAGTGTCCACATGAACGCGGACAGACAGACTTCCCGTAGATGGATTTTGTCCAACATTTGATAGAAACCTTCAAATTATGTGTAAAGATCACATATCAAATTTCATCCCTGAATATCTAATAGTTTTGAGTTATCGTGTTCATAGACACGATAATTTCAAAATAGTGTTTTTCGGACTCAGGGAGGTCTAAAACGTGGAGATTCGTCAAAATCTCGAGTTCGAATTTTTTGACGATTACAATACTTTCTCCTTGTCTACTTCGTACACGAGAAAGTAAAAAGTTTCTTATAGAACAAAACTACCTAAAATTGGAAGTTTCATAACCCAAGTTTGGTAACATAGAACAATATCGGGATCCTGAAAACTTTCTGGGATGTAAATTTTTTTCGATATTTGTAAGCAAAATTTGGAGAAATTTGTTCAGAATATAAATTTTAATACATTTATGATAGTTTATGAGCAGAATAATAGATTAAAATATGATGACATTTTCTTTGTTCTTCATTTTACTTTGCCATTCTTGTTAAGATTTCTCAAAAGTCATTTCCGCAAAAATGATTCACGTAAAGAATTCAATTTATCGACATTTACAAGAGAACAGATTTTGAAGTTTCAAATATTTGAGTTGGAACCATTTTCGCAAGATTAAAAGAACTTTTTATCATATATTGTGTTTAAATCGGTACTTTTTACAAGAAATTCTTCAATGAAATTTCTTAGAATCTTCATTAGCACTATTGGTTAGAAAAGTAAAATAATAATAATAGGGGGTTGTTTTCTTTCCATTCCCTGTAAATAATATCTGTGTGTATTCTTTGAATACACACAGATCTCCAGACACAATCAGCTCTAAAAATTTATATAGAATTATAGAAATTTTAAAGCCAAATTTAACATAAAATTATAGACAAGAATAGCCATGTTTATTCCGCCTGAAAAATGCTTTATCATGCGAAGAAGCATTTATTCTTAGGCAAATTTCACTTCATATTTTAACCCCTTTGCCTACAATGAAGCGTCTGATTCTTGCTTCGAATGACAGAATTTTTGATATTTAAATCTGTGATTAAGTCACTGTAGCAATTAATTTAAAAGACAAAAATCTTTTGGAAACTGTCAGGTGCCCTTTATGTTCCTATATGGATTGACACAACAATAATTGGCCCAAATCAGATTAGTTGTATAATTTGGCTGTTTAATTAATTCGTACGTCAAAGGATAAAAGCGATATTTTCATGTTGTAATTGCCTCCCTTTAACCCCGTTATCATATTACTTAATTTCAGAACAAAATTTTTATGAAGGAAAACGTATAATTTTTCATTGAGCACCTTATTTTGTGTTCAGAAAAGATATCCTATGTTTCAAATAGCAACAAAAAATGTTAAGTTTTTAGGTTGCGATTGGCTCAGATTCTGTACTGTCCCATACTTCATGGCCATGATTGTCTGGTGGTAGACTTTCAGCTTCAAGACCTGAGAGCCACAGGTTTGAGAACAGAGATCAGCCATGTACACTAATCTAATGAATATTAAGGTCTGGTACACACGTTCGATTTCAACAGGATTATTAAAGGGTAGAATGCCAGAAAAGCTATTAGCGGCCTGAAGTACATTGGTAGCGGTTGGGTACTGCACACACACTTCCGGCGAGCTGGCGGTGCCGGAAAAGTAATTAGCTGTCGTTTTTCTCAGCATGTTCCCCAAGAAGGCCTGATGCACGCATGTGATTTCTGTCGGACGAGCCATTAGCGACACAAAATGTTGGAGAAGTGATTAGCGGCGGGAGGCACATTTATAGCAGTCGGGTAGTGCACACATATATCTACGTTTGGATTCCGATTTCCTTCCGACCTCTCGGGAAAACATTAAGGCCCGGTGCACACTAGCCGATTTGTGTCGTTGAAGCTATAAAAATAACAATAGTAACCCACATGCCCCCTGTGGAGACACACATGGGAAATGGTAGTTACTATTGTTATTTTTATAGCTTCAACGACACGAATCGGCTAGTGTGCACCGGGCCTTAACAAAAGTGTCGCTAATTGCTTATCTGAAACCTCAGCTCTATGGAAGGTATGTATGCACTTCCCAATGCACTATCAATATTCTTCACGCCGCTAATCCCTTCTCGGGCATTTTGTGTCCTTAATGACTTGTCCGGTTGAAATCGATCGTGTATACCGAGCCTAAATCCATCTATGTCAAACATTCTCCAGTTGGTAAGATGCCTAAGTTTCCAGAATGGAGCTGGGTCTAGAATCAGCTCCATTCTGGTCAAACGACGAGGTCATCTGAGTCAAAACGACGAGGTTTGTCCCAAAGTAGACCACGTTAAACTTCAGAATGAGACGGCATTCTAACAAGGCACACGCTCCACATTCGTGGAGTCTACCCCCTGTCAAAGTTGGTGGAGTGTGGCGATGCCTAGAATCTCGTCAGCACCAACAGCGTTTTTTCTTGATTGCCTATTTTGCATTTGGTAGTCTCGGCAAAATAGAATTGGTGGCGTAAGAGCATGGCATGCTATGTGGGCAAAGCCATGCGCTAAAATCTCAGTAGAAATTCCAACTAATTCATTCTTATCCTTTGGAGGGAAATACAATGTCTTGTAAATGGCTGAGCTTAATTAGATTAATATTCTGTTTTGAAGATACTTAAGGACTATTGTTGGACGGACCTCGTGAACTATGGTCAGATGGCATGGGCTAGACCTGAATCGGCATCATCTCCTAACATCTGCACCATATCGGCAGGAAGACGTTTAACCCGTTCACTGCCAACTACGAGACATCTCGTAGTATATTCGTCGAGTTTGGCTTTCCTCTAAATGTTGCTGTCTGTGAATTGATTGCCGTGTTTCAGGCCTGTGTACACGGTGGATCTTCGCCTGGATCCAGTCTCGAAGCCGTGGCCCTGCGGTCCCGAAGTCGAAACTCTGTCACCAGACCCCCCCTCTCGCGAATGGCTTAGCAATTTCGCGTTCATTGGTTCCGCAGTGAAACCACACATTGAACATTTTTTTACTGCGCATGGAAGAAACGTAGCGTAATTTTTCTTTCATAATTTAAGAGCCAAACATATACGCCAACATACATAAAAATTCCAGATAAATACAGTTAGTATTCACAAAGATATCGGCGTTGCAAGAGCTAAATTGTTTTTGATCTCAAAGAGAAACAAAATGATGAGGGTTCTTGCACATATTGATATTTTTTAAAATTGAATCTTCGAAAGTAATATTGAATTTTTTGAAGGGTGAGTATCCTGAATACTCACCTATACTTCTAAATTAAATACATAATTTAAATTGCATTTCGATGATAACTTATTAGGAGGGAAAATAGCCCTTACCGTTCATTGGTTTCACCGTGAAACCACAAATTTCTTGAAAATTAAAAATGCCAATTTTTTCCCCTTCACATATTTATGATCAGCTCCATGTTTAATACTCATTTTTAAAAAATAAATTTAATATTTTTCAAAACGAAACATGTAGTGAACTTGAAAGAGTTAATGTCAACAAGCAAACGTCTTTTTAAACCAGCGGGAGTGGTCTCCCCTAAACTTTCTCGTATACTTTTTAAGTGGAGATTCGTAGTGGAGATACTTTCTCTTTGTATACTTCGTATACGAGAAAGTAAAACAAAAAAAACAAACAAACCTGAAATCAAATATCTGTTGCCACGTTTAAAAAAAATATTACTTTGAAGCAAGTGCGATAAAATAGGCAATGCAATGAATACTAAAGCGAAAATTCTGCTTTGGAATTGAATTCCCAAGAAAATAATTTATACTATCACAACCGTAACAATTGCAAAAGCGCGTGAATAAAAGATTTGCTGAAATAATGAGATCGGTTTGATTTACAACAATAAAAAATTGTTAACAATTGATGCTTGAAAACATTATTTATTGCTGTAAATAAAATTTACAACAATAACAGATTGCTACCAATACGCATGCGCATGAGAATCGGATTAAAAGAAATTGAATATGCAATTGAACGCCTCTTTTTGACGGATTTGGCCCAAACTTTTATACGGACCTACATTCATAACGATAAAACTGTGTACCAAATTTTATCCATTTAGCTATTCAAGTTTTTGAGTTATAGCGTTCACATGACCGCGGACATACAAATAGACAGACTTCCCGTTGATGGATTTTTTCCAAAATTTGATAGAAACCTACAAATTATGTTTAAAGACCACATACCAAATTTCATTCCTGTAGCTCTAATAGTTTTCGAGTTATCGTGTTCACAGACAGACACACACACAGACAGACATACAGATATAATTCCAAAATTCTGTTTTTCGGACTCAGGGAGGTCGAAAACGTGGAGATCCGTCAAAATCTCGAGTTCGAATTTTTTGACGATTACAATACTTTCTCTTTATATACTTCGTATACGAGAAAGTAAAAACCCTTTAGGCAGCTGTCGTAATTGAATAACTTGATGTTTCTATACCTCAGAGGTATAATATCTTAAGTTCAGTTTTGTTGATTTTGATATTTTGCACTTGCTTTTTTTGCATTTTGCATAGTTTTTTTTTTTTTTGTTTTTGCATTATCCTGATCGTATAGTCGAATTGGCTGTAGGTCAGAAAGAACGAAAAATAACAATTCTCAAAAAATAAATTGCATAATGCAATACATTGTTTCTGGAACTTCTTTGGCTCTCCTGTAAAATGCTAAAATTGTTACTTCAGATAGTTTACCTCTGACCAGTGGCGAATCCGGGGGGGGGGGGCCCAAATCGGGCTGCAGCCCCCCAGAGCTAAGTTAGAATTCTTGATTTTATTTAAAATCACTAGCACTGTTTTTTCTTAATTTCCTTCTTTTAAAAAAATTATAAAAACGTGACGACATTGCTTTCTGGCTTGACAGGTTCGAAAATTTTCCTATTTTTCTAGTCATTCCACTTCTACTTGTAGCGTTGACGCGATCGAAGACAATTTTTGGCTAGTTATTTCATTGTATTTTGTATTAAATTATCGAAAGTATTGTATTGTTCTTTATGATTCTTATTGCCAGGTGAGTCAAGTCTGTAAAGTTTAAGTGTTTTGGTTCACATAAGCCATGAGGTTTGCATTCTTCAAGGCGAGACAAAATTTTTATGACCTCACCCCCACACCCGCAGACCCAAATTCCGGATTCGCCACTGCCTCTGACGTACAGATTTATCAGCATTAGAAAAGAATTTTTTTCCATGAATGGCCAAAGAATACCACGCATACGTATTCAGGTCTTTACATTGTCTTTAGGGCTTTATTAAATATAGTACATACAAACAAGCCGGTACATTAGAATGCCTTTCTAGAAATGCTATTATAATGGTCTAGAAAACACACTAAGATAGAAAAGATGTGCTAATAAAAGATGAAAAGATCTTTATCAGACAAAGCTGAGCATTTTCAGCAGTTGTAAATATGCGGTTTTACAACATACATGTTTCTTCAAATGACCAATGCATGCTATCCATCAAAGCTAAACATCTCGAAACGATGCATTTTTATGGCATTATCTTAAAACAAAGCGGGGACATTTAATGTTTTAGATTTATTCCTTTTCAAAACAGATGCATAAAAATTATCCTTTGTAAAATTTACTTCCATGAAATTTTCCATTTATATTCAGATATACATTTTTTTTAGTTTCTCATATAAGAAGTATATAAAGTGAAAAAATTTAATCAAGAAATTCGACCTCGAGCATTTAAGGCTTGTTTCGTAGAATTTTAAAAAGGCCTTTTCCCAAGAGATGGCGCTGAAGTTTACTAGGTTGTGACGTTATCTTTTTCATCAAATTTTTAGCCTCTTTGCCAAGAAGGAAATAAATGGTACTTTCTGGCACTCGAAAATAACTCAAGGGTTCTCTACTCTCAAAAAAACCGCAAGGACAGCTCTTTCTTACATTACAAAAAAGAGGAGTCCCCTTTGCCTTAGGGTATGAAGAGGGTCGGACTTTGGTTTGAGAACAGGTCAGTCAATTCCCGTTCTGTCAGAAAATTGTTTGAGAAATTTTTTTCCTATGGTTTTTCAGTTCATCTTCATGAAAAAAAACGCATATTCCTTGATGATTGATTGCCTTTTCTTTTTCCCCAGCTGAAAATACTAAACAAATGATGTTTCGATAACAGTATTTTAGGCTTCTAGAATGACAATGTACTGAATTAAAATTTAAATCAGTAATATTAGTCTTTCTTGTTTAGAATTTCGCGTTATTTAAAAGTAATCACAAGCAATCTATAACAAAAAAAAATAAAATTCTCTTTTCTGCAATCAAACCCCTAAAACGCTTAATAATTGGCTACAAACCAAAATAACTCTTGGGAGAGGGGGAGACTGAACAAAAATATATAATTATATTCCGCACAACTCTAAAATTATTGAAGAGCTTCTCTTGATTTAATTCTCATGCCAAGTCTCCACACCTCCTAACACAACCCAAATTTATTTTATCTTTACGATAATATTTGTAAGATACACTTATATGGTCAAAAGTATCCAGACACTTTCGGATTTTCATACTTTTTAGAGCTTCTCTGGAAAGGCTAGACCAACTGCTGTGCTGCCAAAGGCTGACCATGGAAGACCTTCGTGTTCAACACAAAAAACATATTTTGGAATCATGTCTGCCTGTATGTGAATACTGTAACTCAAAAGAGCAACAAGCTGGACGGGTGAAATTCAGTATGCGGTCTTCACACTAAAATTGTAGATTTCCATCAATTTTTGTACGAAACCCATCTACGTAAAGTCTGTCGGTCGGTCCGAGTGTACGTGAAGAGGATGATTCAATAATGCAACAAGGGAGATAAGTGAAATTTTCTAAACGGTTTTAGTGTCACAGATTTGGATGAAACCTTAGTAATCTAGTAGAGATTTAGTATAAAACATGGAAAAATAGATTTGTATCAAACTTTGTACGAAATCCGTCAACGAGTCGATTGTCCGAGTCTATCTGTTCCTGAATATTTGAAGGGAATAACCCAAAAGCACAACAAATTAGATAAATGAAATATAGTATGTTGTCCTGACACCAAAATTGTAGATATGTGTCAAAATTAAAATCTTGGTCTATCAAAGGGACACAAGTCCAAAATGCATACTCGATACTTGTCGTTATGCGACGACTACAAACACAAATTATGCTATATTGTGATAGTATACGAGTTGAGGAAACAACACTCGAGGAGTCAATACAGCTTCTCGACTTTCGACCAACCGCATTTAGACCACAAAAAATAAATTTCATAATAAAATGTAATTCTAGATTGTATTTTTGTTCACAGTGCGTACAGTGGATTACGTAAATAGGCAGAATTTTTGTGTTTTATAACCAATTTTTATAAATAGTGGTGACTCATCAGCTCAGAAACAAGCAGTTCTACAAAAGTTGTACAGACATAAGTTATAGGAAATTTTGTGCTGATAATTTTGGTATATAATGATGACATAGTAAAAATTGATAGTTTTTGAGTTGCAAGCAAAAAACTGGTAAAAAAAATTCATGTTTTTTGGTTATAACTAAAATTCTAACAAACATTTGTGGTGGCTTACCTCAGATTCGTAATCAGCATCCCATAAAACATAAAGGAGCAAAAAATTACAACTCCACCAGAATTTGATTTAAAAAAACTACTTAATGACTGGACTACTGAGAAAAAGCGGGGGAAAAAAGTCAAATGAGGAAGTCGCACCAAACGAGAGCTGGGAAAAACGCAGCTCAAGTGCATGTAATTTCAAGCGGAGAAATGGTTGCTTTTTCTCCCGACCGAGAGCTTCGCGTTGCTCAGTGCGCGAATTTTGATCTTTAGGAAGGGAAAACTCTATGCAGCTCTGGTCTGTCTCTACCTTAATTTTTGATTGATTTTCAATCTTCCTTTTACATTTTATTACTTTTTGCCATTTTCGTTGATCATTGTACTCTCAAAGTGTAAAAGTAAGCCAATTAGATTAGAAAAGGAAAATACAAGCTTTTAAAATAATTTCAGGGGGGACTGCAGCTCTGCAGTTCTAACGGACGAGCCGCCACTGTTTATAGCCCTTTTGAATGAAAAGAGATTTGTAAAATACAAATCGGAATCACTACCAGTTCGACTTACGACATGTCAGTCGGAACGGAACTCAATCGTAAGTCGAGAAAATCCTGTAGGATTACAATCAAACCCCGGTATATCGAACCCGAGATATAACAGTCCCTCGATTATAACCAACTTTTCAAATGGACCCAACCGATCTGCTTACTACTAGTGCATTTTCAAATACTTGTGATGATCTTCAAAAGCAAGTAATTCGGATGTGATGAACCACAGTTTCCACTTTTCAAGCTTGTTAGTTTCAGCACTTTAACGAAAAATCGCTGCTTATTTTCATACTTTAGAGAAATAAATGCAAGAACAATTAATTTCGCTGTCTGATTTTTAAGAACAAATATTTATTTTAGTTTGTTATAGCCCATTACTATTTACAATTAAGTGCAATTAATTTGTTCAACACAGCATTACTAATATAATAGTCCAGATGTGCCTCTCGGTAATGCTCTGATGTCACCAACAATAAAACTCTCGCCATACCACTACTAGACGTTAAACAGCATTATTTCATTGTTAGAGAACCTAAATTTCAGTAACTTTAAATTAAAAAGAGTAATTGTCGTTCCAATTTCAAATTTAATAGCTCTAAAATAGTGAAATAAAATTTTCTATCAATTGATATAAAATTTATCTCGCTATGATCAATAGTACCCGAGAAATTTTAAATTATATTGATCCTATATTTCAAATTAATTTCCGTTTTTTAATAGAAAGTAGTAAATTACGACAGTGGTATATCATGCTCGTGATATCGTTTGAATAAAGAAACATGTAAATAATATGTAAAGAAAAAATATTTCCTGTTATAAAACATATGTTTATTTTATTTGTTTTCAATTAATGTTAAACATTTCTCTTGCATATATATCTATTTAAACACGTCAAATTTGACGGGAAATCTCATTGCCTCAAGAGTTGAAGCAATTTGCACCCGTCATACCATGACGGGTGATTTTCTAGTTTAAGGATTTTAGGAAATTTTGTGCAACCAAAATTTGAAAAATCGGATATAGTGGTTATGGCGAATTTCTGAATCGGTCCGTTGAGTGTGCGTTATAACAGGGTTTGACTGTATTCAGGAAAAGTAACATGTATGATGTTGCTTTGATATGTGTCTGTTGGTGGATAAGTTCTGTAGAGTTCAGTTGAAGGGATTTGATGGTCACAATTTGAAGAGGTTCATCACCAAAGTAGATCTCTCTCAAAATCCACGTTGCTGTATGATAGTCTGCAAATTGATTGTGTTTATTTCAATTTTATTAGTAGTAATGCAGTTGAATGCAAATTTCAAAACAAAATACAGTTCCTTAATTTTTTTCAAAAATAAAATGCAGAACAGGAAGTTGGAGGTAAGCATCATTTTAAATTCTGAAACAATGCTGCCACCCTTATTACACGAAACAGAAACAATTTCTTTATTTATTTATACAAGTCATATTTACCATTCTTATTATGTTGCTTTGCATAGTTCACATTTCACTGCTTCAATTAGTTATTTTAAAAAATCAGTTCCGGTGAAAAAGAACAACTTAACTCAATCATTGTGCCATTGGCAATGAAACTCAGAGGGAGGGAAGAAATACTGATCTGAAAAAGAGATTAAATGCTACAGACGATTTCGTGATCGAAACTTTAACCATGTGTTTCGTGCTGTTCATAAACTACTCAACTCGCTCGCTTGACTGAACGCAAACGATTCTTAAAAGCATGTGGACTGAAAAAGAGGAAAAGATGATTAACTGCGCATGTCCTAACGGAGCATAAGCTACTTTGAATGTTTTGCACATGTTAAATTTTCGCCATGTCCATGGATTTATTACAAATAGCATGAAATGTACATATAATGCATAAAATGTAGCAAGTTTACATATTTAGATAAATGTTTCAGATATCATCAATAAGATAGTATTCCTAAAGTATTTCGATATCGTGTGTTTGAAATCAATGAAAGAATGTAATCATTTTGAAAAAATTTGAGCTATAAAGAACTAATGTTGTTAAAAATGAGTGTAAATAAAAAAAAAGTGTTAAACATCATATTGTAAAATGTTTAAAATTTGCATATCAAAAGACAAGAATTGTTCCTTAAGAAACTCGAAAAAATACTAGTTGATGGAATTTACAAAATGTATAGCATATATAGGTAAATATCTATTCATAAAAAAAGCTGACAAGAATTATTTATTAAAAATGATGGCAAATACACTGAGTGCTTTTATCATAATTTTAATGTTTTTAAATATTTTAATTGGCTTTAATACACGAAAATTTAAAAATTGTTTCTTGCAGTTGCATTGTTTAAGGAAACAGAATGACTATTGCACATCGTGTTAAAAATTATATAGACCAACTTTATGCACAAAAAAATTCTACACAGTTCCTAATAGAAGACATTTGAATATTTGTTTTTATGTAACTAATTTTTACTTTTAGTTCCTATTTATTATTTGTTTAATTAATAAAAACAATTTCAAACCAACTGAAAAAATAATTCGACCGATCTTCACCCAAGTGAATGCTTCTAAAAATTCTTTAAAATCCAAATTTCCCAAGATGCCATTTCCGGGCATGCGCATTCCTTCAGCTTTTCCTTTACCTAAACAACCAAATCCGAACTCCGTAGGAAGGAAGAATATTACGTAAATAGAGAACTGCCGGAGATTATTCTTGAAACAAAACGGAATATTTTCTCGTTCGCAATGGGTAATTAGATTCTCTCGGGAGATGTGTGTTAAGAATAATACTTCTTCGCCTTGAGGTCATTCTTTTTTTCAGTTTTTTGATTGTTTGTGTTTCCGTAGCAACCATCTGAAAGTGGAGTTGAGGCGTCTGAAGCGGAGCCTGGACGGGGGATACGGATTCGACCTGACCCGTTACTGCGCTGGGTGCTGGACCCGATTGGGACGGATCTTGCGGAGGGGTTTGTGCTGCGACGCTTGCGGGAAGCGGGTGTGCAAAGCGTGCCGGCATTTCATTGACGCAAGGCGCTGGATTTGCGTACTGTGCTACCGGAAAAAGTAAGTTTTTATCCACTTTTTTGATTTTGCATTCTTTTTTTATGATTTATGTTTTCAGGAAGCTTTCTTTCAAAATGGCAGGACTGTTTTTTTTCCTGATATCTCTAGCGAAAATTATTAGCTTTTTTTTCTCTTAGAGGTGTTTCCCGTTGAATTTATTTTTGAAATAAGCTGAAAATTCATCGAATGATTCTTGGTGAATTTCTCGCTCCCTACCCCCACTTCCTTTGAAGATTTTTGAAATTTTAAATAATTCCTATCAGAATGCCTATTGTGTTACTTATCTCTGTTTACTAATTTTTCTTTTGTATTAAAAATATGCATGCTTTCTTTCATGGTATCTGCAAAAAATATCTACAGATCTATTCATATATCTAAACCAGGTCCTTATCTAAGAATAAGCTCTCATCGTTCACTTTTCACAAACTTTTATTTACAACATGTCAACATTTAAACACGAACACAAAACCTCTCGGACACAAATTCGATGAACACAGAAAATGCATTATTTAAGAATACACTATTGAATTCCAGATGAACACACTTTAACCCCTTAAGCATGAAGTTTTCGCTACTATCTCATTAGATGACATCTTCGGTTTTGGAAGCGTGTGGTATTGATTCAATCAAGAGTCAAACAGAACACTTGATATGCTTATGGATTACTGGTAAATTCGATATCGAATTATAACGTCTAAGAATGACAATTTTAGATTATAAGTTTAAAAATACGAAAATTCGATGCACAAAAAACATTCGGCCACCACAGTTAAGTAGTTAATATTAGATTTTTTTGAAAAAAATCAAACACATAAAGGTGTAGTAATGGAGTAGTAGACATTTGTCAGTCAGTTTTATCGTCAGGAACAATATCAGTTACTTATTTCTGTCGTTTTTTTTAAATTTTTCGTTTTCTTTTTGTCCTCCATAAAGTAAGCGCATTCCACTGTTTAAGAATCACTGGTATAAACAGTAATTACTCAGTTCAGCCTTAATTGAAAGCAATGAGATAGATACCGTGAAATTCTGGAAATTGGGTTTATTTATTCATTTATTTTTTTTACTTTTTCAAATTCGGATATTCCTGACTGGTTATATGTATATTCATTATCTTACTCAACTTCTGTGTTTTAATAATTTAACAGTTTATTTTAGAGGGCACAAGTAACATTTTAAATCAATGTGTCTTGTGTCCTTTAAAATAAACGATTCAACTATTAGCATAGAAAAATATGTGCTTAGCAATTTTTATAACTCCTCCGTACTCAGATTCCCCCATCTATTTAAAAAAGCATGATGAATTTGGCAATTATTTAAAAAAGCATTGAGATATTAAAAGGTTAAGCAATTTAGATAAACTATGCAGTGATACATAAATTATTTTTTAATTATTTAATTATTTTTTATTTAAAAATTATTCATTTCGCTAGAGTGATTAGAGTGTTTGAAAATTTGTATGCTTAGATATACGTGTAGCATATTAATATTCTGAAATATTTGAAATTTTGTCGGATTTTACCGGAACAATCCGGTTGTTTTAAGGATTTTGTAAGTGGGATTTTAATCACCCTTGCTGAAAGGTTTATGAAGCAAATGTGTGAGCACAATTTAACCTATAAAGCACCGCTACAAATATTTATAACATATTTTGACAGAAGTCGAGAATTTAAGGTCAAACAATTTGGTTTTGAAAAATATTCTCTATGAAATAAAAGAATGCGATTCTTCATTAACACTTTTTTATTTTGATATGGGCGTATTATTTTATCATGGCATTAATAAAGGAAAATTTTCCAAAAAAATTATGAATCCAGTTAAAATTTGAATAGATTGAGAAACATTATGAAAACACGGTTCCTAATATATTTATTTATAACTTTAAAGAAAACAGGGAAAAGAAATTCTGAAATAAAACAATGCCTCTTTAAGAAATTTTATTACGTGCTTCCTAACTCAATTCAAAGCCTCTGAAGCTCATTTTGGAGTTTAGACTGAATATTTATTTTGAAGTTTTGAATTGAATTGAGAATTTTCGATGAAATTTTAAAGTAAAATCTCTGTATCTCTCAATGGAATTTTATTAGATGTCTCATAACTTGATTCAAAGACAGCGAAGATTCTTTTGGAATTTCAGAAATCACGTGGAATTTTATTCCCTTTTTTAATTTAAACGGTTTACTCAAATTAGACTTAAAACAATAATTATTTTGTATTTCATTAAATAATTAATTGATCAAATTAAATTTTTGACATATAGTTTTGCTGTCAGGAATCATTTTCAAATTTTATCTACTTTGTATTTTTTGTGTTTCATTTGTTATTAATTTTGTAAAGGTTTTTACCTAGAATTCTGCTTTATGTTCGTTATTGGAGACTTATTCATAGAGCAAATTATCAGATTTTGGGAATCAATGTTACCATAAGATGTTGTTGTTCAGAATAATTAAAAGACGTGAGTTGTATCTTGAAAGAATACAAGATATTTTTAAAGCACGGAAGATCTTTTTCGCGCCGTGACAGTTTTTACATATTTTCTTCGTGGCTGTTTTTTCCAACTGTCAAAGCAAAACTTGACTTTAAACCCAAAAATCATTATTCTTACGTAATTTTATTGATCATGTTTGTCAAAAATGAATGTCAGGGCCAGCAAACATCCTGTGCTTTGCAAGTATCAAATGGAATTCGAGTTTTCCGGTTACCATGAGATTTCACGTCGTTACATATTAGAGATGAAATTCAAAATATCAAAAAAGGTGCTGATAAAACAAATTTTGCATCATTTTTGCAAATGATTTTGATCAGGATCTTTTAAAACTGTCATGAATCAGTATCTTGACAGAAAGGGCAAAAGGTCGTATGTCATAAATTCCATTTGGTTAAAATCCACGAGTTGGTACATTTTGATAGCACCAACGGATGCCAACTCGCCAATTCCAAAAAGCAAAATGGCTGTTAAAGTATACGATATTCTAAATAGTGCAAACACAACCTATAAAAGTTTGAATTTTTTTTTTAAAAATTATAACTTATCTGATAAAAATAAAAATTGGTTTAAACTTTAAACAGTTGATTTTTAACTATATCTTTATTGCATTGTTTGCTATGGCAGCCATCTTGCTTTTTAGCATTGGCGATTTGGCTTCCGTTGGCGATATGAAGAGGCACCGACTAGCGGATTTCATCCAAATTTAATTTTTGCTATACTACCTTTTGCACTTTCATTGACGATATGTTTAAATCGTACATGCATTTTCTAATTTATATAGAAAAATATCGCTATAAATTTATATATTGCATTATAGTGTGAGAATTAAATAATTTCAGTGTGAGGACGGCGCTGAAAATCAGTCTTAGCGATAATATCAGAAAATTATATAAACATTCATAAATATGTTTTAAATTATTACGTTATTATAATGTACGAATCTGTTTAATTTGTAACAAAAATACGTTCATTACGTTATTATAATGTACGAATCTGTTTATTTGTAACAAAAATACGTTTTAACTTCAACATAATCTAAATTATTTTAATTTTTAGCTATAAACTGCAAATCACGTGTTTCATTCTTTTTTTATTATAAAATTAAATCAGCATTTGTGTAGATATTTATCAGTAAAAGTAAGCACAGTAAAAATTCGGAACATATTTAGTCACGTTTTGAAAGTTTTATTGCCGGTATTTTAAAATCTTATTTTACCAGTATCTTCTTTTAGTGTCTTAAAAGGTAACTGTCTAGGTTTTATAAGAAAATAGGAATATCTAAGTGATTAAAGGTTATTGGCCGAAGGCACTACTTCAGTTGTTAATTGTGCGATTGTGACCTCGAACTCCTTGTGCTTATTGTAATTTTGAATGTTGCGACAATGTTTTATATTTTCTTGCAATTGTATTTGTTTGCTAGTAATATGTTTATATTTAAAAAGCAAGTCTATTCGTCTTATTCATCTATTTTTGTAAATAAAATGTAACATCGTCCATTGTAGTTGTTTTATTGCTGTTCCCAGTATACAGAGTGTCCCCAAAAAAGATGCCTATACACTTAGAATAAATATTATTTGTCAGACGTTAAATATTTTGTCTGGTGGTATTTATGTTGGTACAAACGAAGAGAAATGAAATTAATATAAAAACTTCCTTTAAAACGGTTCCCGGCTTTTTTTTAGTGAGCAACAGATAGAAATCTGTTTAGTAAATTATAATTATAATTGCATCATATCAAATATATTTTAATTTTTCTGTAATTAATTTAGGAATTTTCTCTCTCATGATATTCGTTGTGATTTAATTTCCTTATAATGTAGTTTTCAGTTTCTCGTTCTTAAACGATTTTTGTTTTGACATACGGATGCTTGATAAAAATATTATTTTCTAATTTTGGTACACTGATAAAATAGTGGGGTTTTTTAATTTTTATATTTATTATTTTCTAGTTCTTAGTCATTGAATACACTGATAAAAGCGTGATTTTTATTTATTTATTTATTATTTTCTAGTTTTTAGTCATCGAATATTCTAGTTCTTTCTTTTCAATTTAAAACCTTTTTGTAATATTCTTAATTTCTCACCTAAAAAATACCAACTGCTCAGTAGTAGATGAAATCTTCAGTCTTCGAGGAATGTTTTTTATTCTGTCAAACCAATTTGCAGCTGTTTTTGGAGAAACAACGTTGGAACAGCTCATTTTTACTTGATATCAATCGAAACACTATTAAATAAAAATCTAATTGGTGTTTAAGTTCTGAAAATATCAAAATATTGCGTCTGAGCACATAACTGAATAAAATTTCAGAACTCTGCCACATCAAGGAATGAGTAAAAAATCAATTAAAAAATTAGATTTTTCCAAACATGAAAAATGTCAAGTTTAATAAAAGCATCAATGCCTGTCTCATATCTAAATGGAAGAAAATGCATGCAATCTGAAGTGAAGAGTTTATATAATTCTTTAGACAGATAAGTTCAAACCGCTACTTATGGGACCTAAATTCCATTTGTTAATTAATTACTAGAACAAGGAATTTTATGTCTTTTTCAGTGTTTGATTGCCTTCACTTTATTACTCGTAGACGGATCCAAACAACTATTTTTCAGCACGCAAAGCAAATAAAACAGAATCGTGCTTTGTACATGTTGGATCGCAACTTTATTTTTTGAACGTTATGGAATTTTTGTCCGTAAGCTTTGTTTTGAAACAGATGTTAGTAGTTTTAAATTTTATTTGATTAATTAATCAGAATGATATCTTTGTTTAGGTGAGATATGTAGATTTTCAGCGATAAGGAATATTTCAAAAGGATTTCATATCTTGTAATACTTTACGAAGAGTGGAAGAAATTTACGAAAAACAATTAAAGAGATTCCAACCTCTAGTCCAAAAGCATAATAATGTTTTAGGCTTTATCTGTCTGTCCTTATATGAATTTTAAAAATTAACTCTTAATTATAAAGCAACGATAGAGCACAAAAAATGTTTTTAATATGGCTGCAACGTTCATGTGTCTAAGCGCAGTGACTAAAACAATGAAATTCGTGAGAAAGTTATACAAAACATTACAACACAATGGGGTTTATTGAAAGAATTTACAATTTTAAAGGAATCTGTTGTCTACAAAGAATATGAAATCCTACTATGGTTTTATAGTCTGTTCCATTGATCTTCATGCAGTATTTAAAATTGAAAAAAGTAGTTGCTGAGAGCAAAGTGGGTGCAGGCCGCTAACCCGCAGGACTGCGAGAGCGGCTAGTTTAATCTGCTCACCACTGAGGGTTCTCAAAAAATCTGAGAATAGATGTATACGGAGGTTTGTTTACTAATGGATTCGCCCACCCCGTTTCCCTTTTGTCCCACTACGGGTGCTGGAAGATGTGAATTGAAGGCCTTTTATCTCTTATCTTTACCCCGGGGAATCCCTTCAAGGCCATTCGCCCAACGGCCTTCTCCCCCCTTTCGGAACAGCAGCCAGCCGAAATCCGCTCCACTAGTATAGAAGTTGCATGGTCGGTTTCGGCCGGCTTAGGAGTCAGAGGATTAAATAAAAACCGAAGGGAATGCTCTCTTCCGACTTTCCCGTACACTGACACAATATGGACCGTTTCGTGTTTAGCTTCGTCGTATTGTGAAAAGAATCGAGTACGCATTTTGGGACTCTTCCCGTTGACATATCGTATTCAAAATGTGACACGTATAATATAATTATGATGTCAAAATCATGTACGAAAATTCAATAATCTAGTTAGTTATTTTTTGAGTTATCGCGATGGCATGCATACGAATAGACAAACCAACAAACAGCCAACCAGTTGATGGATCTCATCTGAAATTTGAAGCGGAACTCTAATTCTGGTGATAAAACCCTATGACAAATTTCATCCATACAGCTGTTTGTGTTTATAAGTTATCGAGTTCCGATGCATAAGGACTGACATACAGGGGGATTTCTCTTTGACAGATTTCATCAAAATTTTGATATAAATCTTTAATTATATCGATGATTCTCGGATTCCGAAACCCTCCGCGCTTTTGGGCATGCGCCAGGCGGAGTTGATTTCACCAAAATAGGGGTAAAGGGAAAAATGGAGGGGGAAATGTTTACATTTTACTTTAGAGTGACCAAACAAAAAACTCGGGAAATGACTCGGCTAATCTTACTCATTGCCTATCACCCCTTTCCGGAGTAAAATCGTCCAAAAGTGCTAGTCTTGGAATTTTGAAACGATCAGTAGTGCAAAAACCATACACCATATTTCATTCCTCCATCTTGTTGCATTTTCCAGTTATCGTGTTTATAGACAGACAGAAAGGCATAATTTCAGAAATATATACAGTCGGACCTCTATTTAACGAACCTCTGTTTTGCGAATTTCTCTATTTTGCGAACTTTTTTTTGAAACCAAGAACATTTTGCGAATTTCTTCTTAAAATAACCTCCAAATAGCGAAGTGCATTCTCTATTTAACGAACTTTTTCTTGTGATCCAATATTTTTTTCTCCCTATGTCAAAGCGAAAGTGTTTGAGCATCAAAGAAAAATAATTAATTCTTCATGCTGTGGATAAAGGCGTGAAAAAAAGGATATTGCTTTAAAATTTGGTATTCCTCCAAACAGCTTATCCACCATAATAAAAAAATCGTGATAAGATGCAAAATTATGATTCATCGAATTTTTGTTCAAAACGTTTAAAAGCATGTGTCTGTGAAGATGTGTATGAGGCAGTTTTGAAGTGGACAGTGTGAAAAATAAAAACAATACAGCATTGAATTGCGATGAAGACGAAGATGATGAAGATGGAAATGATCATGATGCAGAAATCAACAAACCTTCGTATGATGAAATGCTAAAATTCATTAATTTTAATATAAAATTATTTTTTAAATTGAAAATACAGTGTATTCCCAGACAATGGTTTATTTTATTCTTGTTTTCCTTGCAGATTTCTTTTTGATGGGTAAAATATATAAAACAAATAGATATTAATTTACAAAATAAAGGTGTGATTAATTACTTTTTTAATAATATTTAGTGTTTATGAATTTAAAATCTGTTTTGAGTAGTTTAAAGTATTTTAAACGGTGAATCTCTATTTAACGAATTTTCCCTATAACGAACTTTTTTTCGGGATTTAGCGACTTCGTTAAATAGAGGTCCGACTGTATATATATTCGGACTCAAGGATTTCTGAGACGGGGAGATTCAGCAAAATCTCCATGCAGAGTTTTTTTGAAGATTGCGTTTCTTTCTTTCTCTGTGCTTCGCATATGAGAAAGGATTATAAAAAATGCCCATTTTATACTCGGAGACACGCACGAAAGATTAAGAAAAGATAGATAACTGAAGACGCCTTACTGTTTCCAAGGAAAATACTTCTAAAAGAAATTAAAAACTATATTTCACTTAAGTGCCTGAATATATATTAAGTATTGTCTTCTTTATTTACGTTACATAAATTACACAAAAGTTGTAGGAAAACGAATGTTATTCCTAACAGACCATTAAATATATCTTTGTGTTGCGTAGTAACGGAAATCGGAAGTTTGGTCGAATATCGAAAGTTTAGTCGAAGGAAGGCTTTTCGTTTTGTTTAATAATTTGAAAAACCCATATCCAAAGTTAATTAAATTCTTCATAGCCATTTTTATTTAATTTATAGTATTAGCCAATGTGGGAGGTGTTCTTTGGAAGCAGGCTCAATGGCCATTTATCTTCCGTTTCAACTGAAAATGAATGGTTACTGACATAGTAAATATAATTGACTAAATTTAGGCGTATTATAACATTTATCATTTAGGTCATCGTGCTGTTTAAAAACACTTGATTCTACATCGTATTTACAGAATTCTTTTAAAATGTACATAAGTTTGTGTGTAATACGGAATTATGCTTATTAGGAACGAATATTGTAAACATTTTTTTGCATCCCCAGTCATGTTGGAATTAACGACAAACGGTGAGACTTTGAACTAATCTAACTTTTTTTTTTTTTTTTGGCGTTTCTGTTATATTTTTGTATATATTTTTGGACTTTTTTGTATTGGTTTTAAAGGAATTTTGAAGTTTATTTATTCTATATAAATAAAACAGAAGCGCCTTTTTTATACAGAATAGAAATCGAAACTATTGAATAGACTTTCTCCAAATTTTGTTCACAAATGTTCTAAAGCATATGGATGGTTTTTGTGAAGGTTTCGAGACAATTAATCAAACAGATACATTTTTTATTAATTGAAAAAAACTATGCCTCCATTGCGCATGAGCAGTTCAAGCTCTTCAGCTGACGAGCCTAGAAGTTTAAGCAATATATTGCTTATGAAGAAAATTAGCTTTCAATGATTTTTAAAAATCGTTTGGTTCAGTTGATATTCTCATCTTAATTAAAAAACGTTTCAGAAGATAAAAGAATTTTGTGTGTTATAATATTTTACTTTAAAGTATTTTTACATTAAAAATATTAGACGTGACAGAATTTTTATTCTGAGCAACGTCGGGTATATCAGCTAGTGTAAATACATAAAGTAAACCAATTCTGTATAAGTTGTCGGACATGGATTTCGCTTGCGCACATCATTTTAAAAACACTGAGCAATTCATGAAAACAAATGTTATGAAAATTCTCTCTGGAATACAGCAGCTTGAAAATCATGCAATATAGTAAATATTCAGATATATTTTAATACTTTTTATGTTGTTAAAATATGGCAGTAGTTTTTTTTTCTCTCTTTGACATATATTTCTACCAACGTTACTGTCCCTTTGGACGATTTGAAAACGCAAATGAAATTGCTTCTTTCTGTCAATGCAATGGAATTTAGAGACTGAAAACAAACTTTCTGCTGTAAAACCTTTTGTACAGTTTTTGGCCATCTTTAACAAATAGGAAAGCCAGTACTCTTGTAACGGGCACGCTAGATTTACTCACCATCATTTGTAGTTCGGAAACCAGGCTCCAGCCTACCCACAATGTAACTGTTTCATGTCTCTTCACCATATCTTGTCAGAATGCCCAAAATTCAATGCGCAACGTTTACATTTCTTCAACACTACGTCAGTTTCAATGTGTACATTTCTGGGAAAGACTTCTCACGTTCACCTTTTCTCGTTTTTGAAGTCCATTGGGTTTTATTCTTTCATTTAAACAATGATCAGTTTTTATTGAACTGGGTTTTTTTTTCATCAATTGTCTCACCTTTTTAATTTTACACTTTTACTTTATACAGTTTCATTTCGTATGGCGGATTATAGTCAACATTATGGCTCTTGCGCCCAAAAAAAAAATCAAAATCAAATTTTTTTCTTAAAAATTATAAGTAAGATTCAGAGCACTGAAAAAAAAACATATGACATATAATGCTTGGATTTTGCATCATTTTCTTCATTGCGTTTGTATAAACATACCTAGAAAATTTCATAGAGATAAACAGTATTTTAAAAATCCTGCCCGCAATCTCTGAAAATGTAGTTGAGATATAAGCATTTAAAGTAAAAAATCGCTTACCAAACATCTATGTGTATTGAGATGCTTTTTGACTGTATCTTTTAAACTATATAAAGCGAGCACATGTGTAACACCTTGAAATGCTCTGCAAGATTTAAGCTTTGAAATAAAGTCATTAAAAAAAATCTAAAAATATGGAAGCTTTAAAGGTCCTATAGTGCCCTTAAGGTAAATATTGAATAAACGTGCCCGCATCTGAAAATAGATATTCTGCAAGCAAGATAAAATTTACAGAAATGAATCTGAAAGATGCAAAGGATATAAAAAAACTGGATGCTACTCCATCACGTTGTTTACTTGTTTCTCTACAGCAACATTCAATGAATCATTTGCATTAAATAACCATCTGCCGATCTGTATCAGCATAGGAAAACTAAGTTTTTCAACATCGGTTATTAAATATACTTTATCATTTGAATATTTAATAAATATTCATTGGTAAACAAACGAATGACAAAATATAGATATGGATCAGAAGAATCCTTATTGTTATTTACATATAAGGGCTTTCATTTTTCTATTGTGTGACTTCTTTTTTCTGAAAAGTGTGTCAAGTGCCCACATGGTATCTACCAACGCTTATTTTTTTAGACAGAAGCCTCGTCTCTACCCCCACAAGTTCCTAATTATCGTCTGCTGTTTCTTTCATCCATTGTCGCCTGTATCTTCCTTTCCCCACCTGCTTTTTCATTCACAACCTTTCTGCTCTCTGCGGCGCCATTTTGTTTCGAAATTTTATTAGGTGTAGAACTGTAGAAAGGTCAGGCGCATATTTTATAAATGGAAGATAACGTGATTTAGAGGGGAATTTCGGGAAAGATTTTTGAAAACAACGATAAAGGAAATGAAAGGCGTTTTTTTTCTGTTTATGTATTACCATGTGGAATTTCAGAACGACAAAACGCGCAAGTGTGGGTTTAAAGCACGGAAAGTGTAGGCAATTAACAAATCAACATACTAACATAAAAACACTATTCTGTAATTTCTTTTTACTACAAGAAAAGAAAAATCCCGTGAATAATTTTGGTGAGTCAATAGAATTCATTATAAAACTCAATAAGGACTCAGAAAAGGTTATTTTAAAAAAAATCTTTAACCCAGTGCAACTTCCATTAATCCGAGCTGACTGTGACCATTGTAAGGAACTGGACATTATAGTTGCTGTTGCCTGCGGTAGATGGCGCGGCACAAGACTGTTCTGTAAACAGTTCAGTTGGTAGTCGGGCGGTAGTGAGGCTGGTTGTTTTTTGAGAATGAAGTGTGTGATGGGATTTTTGTGTGGCCATGACTCGAAATACTGAGAATTGTATAGTATAATTTCTTATCTTTTATGTTAAATGTATTTGTGTGTTTGTCTATTCATGTCGTGCTGGTCCTGTGTGTCATTAATAAACTAAATTAACAAAGAAATATTGCCTAATTTCTCGGCTGCATTTTTATATGACACTGTACCATAATCGCCTCTGATAATAGAGACTAAATTTTAAATCGTGACTTCTTTCCTTCCAACAAGGTTTTTCAAAATTATTTATTTGAAATTATAAAAGTAAGCCCGCAAGTGCAACTACGTATTAACATTTTAACAAACTCTTTTAGTGGTTATCAAACTTTTTAGCGTAACTCAAAAGAGCAACAAGCTAGATGGATGAATATTAGTATTGTGATATTAACACCAGAATCAGTGGCGAATCCAGGATTTTGGTCTGGGAGGGCAGAGGTCATAACAAATTTTGTATCGTCGTAACGAATGTCAAACCTTATGGCTTATGTAAACCAAAACACTTTAACTTTACAGACTTTACTCACCTGACAATAAGAATGATAAAAAACAGTACAATACTTTCGATAATTTAATAAAAAAACACAATGAAATAACTAGCCAAAAAATATTTTCGACTGCGTCAACATACAAGTACGAGAGGAATGACTACAAAAGTAATAAAATTTTCGAGCTTGTCAAAGTCAGAAAGAAATGTGGTCAACAGTTTTTTTTTCTTTCTTTTTTTAAAAAAGGGAAGAAAAAGAACAAACAGACAGTTTTAGTGATTTTAAATAAAATCAAAAATTTTGGTTTTGCTCTGGGGGGGGGGGGGGCTGCAGCCCCATACCCGCGCTCTTAGATTCGCCACTGACCAGGATTATAGATGTGTGTCAAACTTTTTACACGCTACGGTCTATGGGAAGAAATCCAAAATATAAACCCGATTCTCTACAATGTGCTACAAGGTTACACACAAAACGTGCCATGATATGGAAATATTCGAGAATATCGAAGGAAGAACTCCCCTACTGGCTTTTCATCTTTTGCAATTTTGATTAGATGAATAGCAATTTTCCATGAAATGTCAACATATTCGAGTGACATTATTATATTGTTTTTGCCTCGAAGCTAAAACCGCAAAAATCTTATCAAATAATAAATTTGTTTTGAAGGAGAAGATTCGACTCTTAAGGAAAAAAAAAGATGGCATTTATGGTTTGGAAGTTGAAATTCTTGCTTGGGCGGTGATACTCACAGATACTCAAATGATGCAGAAGTCGAATTACGTACGTGGATGCTCTAGTCCACAGCTAGGTATATCCATTAGGCAAAATAGATGCAAACAAATTCAATTGACTTTAGAGTTCGTATTGGGGTTATGTCAGTGGCGGCTGGTGTACTGTAGCAGTGGGGGTGGGGGTGCTATAACCTGCCTTGCATGGCACAGTGACTTAGAAGTTGTCTTTTCTAATTAATTTTGAATAATTTTATTATTAGTCGATCTCTATGTTTAAAATAATTGGCAAAACCGAAGACCAGTCGCCGGCCCCAAGCACTGGATTGATTTCGGCAATTTTTATTTCATATGAACGCTTATGGCCCCTAGATATGCCATTGATAGTCGCCTGCCACCCACTTCTCTACATTTTTGAGAAAAATTCCAAAAACTCTTTTTTTTCACTGTGCATTCTCTATAGGGGAAAAACCTTGACAGAATTCTTCAGCCTCAACCACTGGACAGATTTAGCCAATTTTTTTTACTCTTTGCAAGCATAGATAAACAATCAGAATGTTATGCGCTTATTATGGAAGTTTAAAATAGTGTTTTTGGTCTGCATGCGCTTCAATCAACAAGGCGCCTCAAGAATATTATATGAGGACGGATACAAAAAAAGTTTGCAAAGATCATAAAAAATTATTTATTAACCTTTAACAGAAAATACAAAATGGAATTAAGAGGCATACTTGCCGATCACTTTCCCACATAATCACCAAATCTATTTAGGCATTTATATGAACGCAGGACCAACTTGATTAGCCCGGCTTGGCAGAAATCAACTCCTGTCCTTTGAGCCAGTTCTCGGCAACTGTTTTCACATCACTCTCTGAAGAGAACCTTGTTCCAGATAAGTGTTTGGAACGCAGATTGGGTGCCGAATCTGGGCTTTAGGGGGGTGGCTTCAGACTTCCCTCTTGAAATTTTGCAGCAATTCTTGAGTTTTGCGAGCAGTATGGGTATTGCCATGCAGGAGGATGACACCATCACTCAACATGCCAAGGCGTTTGCGTCGAATAACTTCACGATGGCCACATGATTATATCCTTTTTCCGAAATTGAAGGAACACTTATCTGGAACAAGATTCTCTTCAGAGAGTGATGTGAAAACAGTTGCCGAGAACTGGCATAATGGATAGGAGTTGATTTCTGCCAAGCCGGGTTAAACGAGTTGGTCCTGCGTTCAGATAAATGCCTAAATAGATTTGGTGATTATATGGAAAAGTCATCGTCAAGTATGCCTCTTAATTCCATTTTGTATTTTCTGTTCAATGTTAATAAATAATTTTTATTACCTTTGTAAACATTTTTTGGATACATCCTCGTATAATACTTATTGTGGGGGATGGGAATTTGATTTAGAGTGATATGATACTGCATTCATGGAACCAACAAACATTTATGCAGAAATTAGTGACAAAATTGTGCAAAATATTATAACTCATATGGAGTTTTATTCGTTTTATAGCCTGCTCCACTATTCCATATGCAGTATTTAAAACTGAAAAAAAAATAGTGGTTACGAGACGCGAAGCGGCAAGGTTGCGGGGCCAGTGAGGAGCACTGCGGAATGTTGCTAGTAAAAAATAATAAGATTTTTGACTTGATTGAAGACAGTTTTAACAAAGAAATTACTAATTTTTAATTAATTTTAATTAAAACTTAAACTTCTAAATAAAGGTTTTCGATTTTTTTTTCATATCTTACTCTCATTTATAATGATTTTTTGTCCTCAGCTAAACAATAAAAAATAACGAATTTGTAAGATTAAAATAAATACATATGTAGGGAGGGATGTTACTTTCGTATTTATTTAAGAAAAATTTTAATTGTACAATATTTTTAATTAATTTTTATTTATCAATAATTACACTTCATTTTTATAGATTTTCAAATTTAAGGCCTCCGAAAAAATTTTCTGCAACAGAAAGACGTTTGAAACCTCTCTTCTACCGTCTCTAGATAGGGAGAGGGTGTTGTATATCAAATTTAATCTACCTTGCTTGTTGCAATTTCAGTTATTGCTTTAAAGCTCACAAGAAGGGATAGACAGTTTCGTACGAAATTTCAGAGATCTATAATTTTGGTGAAAAGACCGTATACCAAAATTCACTGGGTCTATCCGTTTTCGAATTATCGGGTTCACAGATAGACATACAGGCATAATTCCAGAAACGATTTTTTTAGGCCCTGGAATGACTAAAAGGTGGAGATACATCAAAATTTGGAGGTCGAATTTTTTAACGATTACAATACGGTATCTTTGTATTACATCGTATAAAGTAAAAATACGATGATTCGATGCTTGCGCGGCGTACGGGTCCCAAACATGAAGGGTTAAAATCCTTGTTCAGCTAATTCTTTGTTACCAAATATAAAGGTATGGACAAAATCAGGGAATTATTGGGAGCTTATTCTTAATCCATCATAAAATGATTTAATCCTACATTAAAAGCGGCAAAAAATCTTTAAAAAGTTTATGATAATGGTCAGCAAATTGTAAAGTTTTAACCTAAAATTTCATTAAAAATGGCTAAAAGTATTTCCTAAAGAATATAATCATCGTTAAATTCTTTTTTAACTCTTACCTTTAAAACTAAACGGATTGTATCTATGATTCATGCTTTAAAAATAGCAGCTCTCTATATTCGAAATCAAACCCGTTTAAATCTTCTGATGTAGCCAGCATTTGTCGCAACGAACGCATTACCTTATTGTTCCTGCGTATTCATTGCTCCTTTTCGTTGTTCTTTTATATAATCTTCTAAAGAAGTATATAGTTAAAAGATTTTTTTTAAATCTCAGACTCTTTCTTCCGAAAATGTCGTTTGGTGCGACCGCAAAATATACCGCACGTTGTCGTTCGAGCAGAACAGATCGCGTTTCGAACAGCGATTATTTTCTGCAAAATGGCTGCTCTCGAACAATAAAAAAAATTTGTTAAAACAAAACATAAAGAATCGGGAGACGAATATAAATTCCGTTAAGAGGATGTATTCACGGAATTTGAAATGCATCAAAGCTAAAAATACTTCCTGATCTACGCATTTACAGTTTTTTTTATGCCTAAAGAGTTGTAATTTTGAAGCTGAGCTGAAAGATTTTGAAGGAATTCTATGAATAACGTTTTTAATCCATATACGACGTATCTGGAGTACAATTTTATTGTAGTTCATAAACGTAGCTGCTTCGAGAGTTTATTTAGCCTATGAATATAAAGAATATGTATTAGGTAGGATTGGGTGAAAAAATTTCTCTGTTCTTAAAAAAAAATTCTTTTCAGCATACCGATTTTGCATTTTTGATGGAAAATATTTAATCGTTTGCAGTGTTTTCACTTTGATTAATCGTTTGGCCTTTTATTTTTTTAAGATTTTCGAGGATATATTGAAGCGCTTGCATGATTTTCACTTTTGTTAATCGATTATTCTTTTTATTTTTATGAAAATATTAAATCGTTTGCATTTTTTTGTTCCAATTTGGTTAATAGTTTGTCCTTCATTTATTTATTTTTTTTTGGTTTTGAGTGAAAATAATTAATCATTTACTAGGCTTTCACATTGAATAATCCTTGGTTTCTTCTTTTTGCGATTTAGAGAAATTTTTTCATCTCAATTTGTATCATTTTTACGAATGGTTCGTTTAAAATACTTTTATTGACAATTTTTAATTGTTCGTTCTGGTTCATATATTTGCTTCAATTTTCATTTAATAATTTTGAATAAACAGTTTTCTTTTACCAGTTCAACCACAGTTAGCTCTAAACCCGTCAAACAGACTTAAAATTCTTTGCTTTAATTGTCAGACCGCTGACGAATTCACAAGGAACAAGCCACTAAATTTTACGATATTTTCAATAGATTTCCTACTAAAGTAGATCTAACAGTTACAGAGGAAGTTAACATTCATGAATTTAAATATATATTCAAATAATCTTAAGCCAATATGAAAATTATGTAGATAACATTTCAGGAAATGAGAAGAATTTTTATTCTTTCTAAAAAACGACCCTATAATAGATTTAAAATTTCAGAACTAATTTCTTTGGTGAATAGCAAAAAGACGACTAGCGAGTCGGTAGGCGAACAAAATTTTCACCTAATGATTTACGTTCTGCAAAATTGAAGGATAAAAGTTTTCAGAATTCATATGAGACTTTTGAAAGTTCTGCAGATGAAAATCTTCTTAAACGAACCGAATGTGGATATATCATGAACAGAGGAGTCCTACGCATGTACTCCCAAATTTCCATGTTATTTCAGCTAACTTTCGTTTCCTGTATAGCAGTGAGGTTGCAGCAGGTGAAATTTTCGTTTGAATAAAAATTTGATTCTACAGATGTAGATATTTATTTACGTTCATGATTCACCTTTTGCGGACGTTTTCTATGCATGTCACACACACACAAGCACGCACACCAACAGGAACCGGCTTTTTAAGTTAGAATTCTATGCCTGAAACTCGGGCGAAATTAACTAATTTTTAAATAATTTTATTTAGCTTGTTTAATGTTTGTAAAGAAAGGATTTCGGAATCAATATTTCGCTCACTAGAATCTTGAAGTATTGTAATTTGCGTATTCTCTATGACAATGCACTTTTTTAAAGAAGATATTCGAGAGGGAAAATAGAACTTAAATATCTATTAATAGATTAATTTAATTAAATTTTTATTCCATACTAGTGGCCCCATTTGGTAACGAATTAGAGATAAAATTATTTAAAGTTTTTATATTATTTATAATAATGAAGTATAAATTAAAGCCTAAAAAGTACAAAATAATTAAAATAAAAACAAATAAACTTTTTAGCACACTGATAAAAGATGGATTTGTTTATTTTACTCTGTTAATATGACATTGTGACCTTTATTTTGCTACCTTTTAGTTCTTGAATCGAAACTAAACGAGTTTAGACATATTTCTCAGAACTGAATCGATGTCAAAAAGGAAAGCCAATACTTGAAATATTTTCATGTCCTTGTCTACTCTAATTTATGGATTTATTTTTTTATAATCAGATTAATAAACAAAGCTTTCACGATTCCATTAGAAGCTATGGAGTATGCTTCAAATTTTCTCCATGCATGCGTAATCAGCAAACAAAATGGCAAAATCCATTTTCTTTGTTTTCCATAAATTATTCAAATGATATTCGAGAGGGACATTTATCATTCTGCTTTTTGTAAAATCAGGAAATCTACGATTCTGCATTTCGATTTTAAGAGAAAAATAAGTATTGCAAAATTGTGTGCTTCTTGAGATGTCCTTCAAAACCTAAAAGGAGCAACGAATATGCAAGATTATGAAAGAAGTCTGCTTTGCAACATCTGATTAAAGTTATTGCTTTAAAGGTAGTAGAATTAAGAACTGCCTGCTTGTTGCATTGTCGGGTAATTTACTTTGAATAGAAAATTGACATCAATTAATCACAATAGCTTTTCATTTTTTTAATTTTCTCGTATGCGAAGTATACAAAGAGAAAGTACTGAAATCGTCAATAAATTGACTTCGAGATTTTGATGAATCTCCACATTTTAGACCACCCTGAGTCCGAAAAATACAATTTTGGAATTTTGTCTGTCTGTGAACACTTAAACTCCAAAACGGAGTGAGATAGAGACATGAAATTTGGTATGTGGTCATAAGACCAAATTTATAGATTTTTACCAAATTTCATTCGAAATCGGACTGCGGGAAGTCTGTCTGTCCGTGTGCATGCAAACATGATAACTTAAAAACCAAAAAGCTAGAAGGATAAAAAATGGTACATAATTTGTTCATCCTAATTGTAGATAAGTTTGAAATTTTGAACAAAATCCGTCAACGGGTTGACCGTTCTATGTATTGACGTGTATGTGAACATAATAACTCCAAAACGCAGCGACCAAAACTGTATATCTGTATCAAATTTTGAATCCAATTAGTTGGAGGGAAGGTGTCTAAAATGTATATTCGATTTTCTTCATATACTATGAAACAAAAACCGTTCCATATTGTATCACTCACGCCAGAGTCGGGGAGGGGGAACACTCCCGTTCGCGGGTTTTGCCGTGACGTTCGAAGCTTCGCCGCCTCACTCCTTATCTCTTAATATTCTTATAAAGATAACCGAAGAGTATAGGTGCTATACAGTAAAACTTCGATTAACCGTTACTTGTTTAACCATCAGTTTCTGTTATTTGTCATCGTATAAAAGGTACGGCATCGTCGAAGTTTTATAGTATTACTAGCTGTTATACCCAGCGTTTCTCGGGATTAAAATACTTTTATGTCTAATATCTTTAATGAAAAAACTATTTTGTATAGAAAATTATAATACAAAAAAATCCTTTATCGTCTGAAACGTTTTTACTTCAAATTTCGTTCATAAATAGTGAAGTATAAGAAAGATTTTGACAAATGTTTTGGGACAATTAATTAAATAGTTAAATTTTCAATAATAAAAAGCGTTAAAATAAACCAGACCAATAGTTGTTCTTGATATAAATTATGAATCGTCTGCTTTTAAACTTTTTTTTTAATATTCTTCCAGAATTTTGTTTATATGTTCTAGCAACAGCTCTTCTTACGTATTCTTGTTCTTTAAATATAAAAAATACATTGCTACATGTTATGAATTTTATACACAATTGAATTTTTTTTAATTATTGAAATGAGAGCAAGAATTTGAACGCAAAAGAAAAAAAAATTGAAAAGCTATTTTTTAGACTTTAATAGAGTATAAAAATAGTTATTGTTACATAACAATTTCGAAATATATCACAAAATTGCCTTGCCACCCAAATTCCAGATGTGCATGAAATGGTAGAACTAATCAATTATAAAAAAATATCAAAAAGGCTAGTTTCTATTCTTCACTAAACTACGAAACACAAACTCGTCATATTGTAAAAAGGTATACGAAAGAAAGTAGAATAGAGAACACCCAAGTTGGTTTTTATGATGATTAATTTGTGCCCTTTATTAGAAGTGAGACCTCTTCATTTAACTTGTCTCCAACTTAAATACACAGAACTTTCATGCATTATTAATTTTCTTTTTCTTTTGTTTGTTCCGATAAAGACGTGCAGTCTATCGTTATTTACTTACGAAAAATTTATTGCCTTTCAAGCTTATCAAATCAAAAAATGTGATAAACGTGAACATTCAGTCTGTAAAGAAGATAACTCAAATTCGAGCCTCTATAATGTCGAGCTCAAATGTCGCAACATGAAAATGTTTTAGTCTTGAATCGCCTGTCTTGTCTTCGTCGACATCGGCAAAGGCACGTGTAACGATCGGGGCTGGGTTGTCAAATAGGTATAGTAGGGAACTGCCTAGGGACCCCGATACCTTGTGATTTTCTTTTTTTTTTTTTGCATTATTTTCAATGTAAACTATTTAATTTGTAATTAATAATTTTATTTAATTTATCAACGTAAAGTTATTCATTTAATTTGCAAGAGCCGTGTACTCGAACTTATTCAAAGTAAAATCAAGTATACGTAGGGTTGCCATACGTCTCGTACATACGGGACTGTCGCCGTATTTCACTACTCAGTCCCGTATTACTATTTGTCTCATTTTCTCCCTAAACTGTGCGTCATTATAATTTTTAAATGACTTGCGCCCAATTCTGTAACTATGTGGAAGAAGAAAATGATATAATTAACCTCTTAAGGATCCTTTTTTTGTGTGTGCTATCTAATAAGATGAGCCCTCCTGTTTTGGAAAGGGCTGTTGTTTTCATTCATCTAAGAGGGCATAGAATACTTCAAATGCTTATGGTTTCTACGTAATTTTTGTGTCAAATTATAAAGCTAAGTAATGATTAAATTTTTGTTTATAAGCCTAAAAATGCGATAATTCGATTCACGTTAATATGACTGGCGCGAAACTTAAGGGGTTAAGAAATTAAAATTCAACTTTAAAAATATGACTGGGCTGAAAAGGGCGTCTTTTTTTATTATTCTACGAGTTCATTTTATTAGATTGCTTAAACTTTATTGATTTTTTTTATCAGAGTAAAATAAACTGTTATTTACCCACTTTTTTCATGTTTTATTTATTTAGCACTTAAGCGTCATGTGTCAGCAGTGCTTGGCAATTATGGCAACCCTAAGTATATCGCTTAAATTTCAGAACATTATTCTTGGAAATTTTCTTCATGTTTTGAAACTGGATTGCAGATCAGTGTGGTCTCGTTTGTTTTGCAGTTGGATAACTGACTCAACAGTCTGGCAAACTTTCCATTAAAGTATTTAGATTGTGTAAAAAAAGTTTTAAAATGTGTTTTCGCCATTTTTTTTTAAAATTATTTTTATATTTCGATTTTATACTTTTTTATTTGCGATATATTGAAACCAACTTTCCTGAAGGTGACTCATAAAATAAACATTTTGCCATCTCAGTTTGTCTTAATATTTGTTACTTAAAAGCTGCTTGTGTATAGAGATTAAATAAAAATCAATAAAAAATTGGAAGTTGGGTTGAGAAAAGGGGGCTTTTATCACCTGTAGACCCCTTTAGAGTTTAATCTGCCCCTTTCTGTCTGTGTGAAGACGATAACTTTATATAAATGGACAAAATAATTTTTTGGGGGTTATTACCTGGAAGTTTCTTAGTTGAATATTTCCTTACTAAAATTGTAGAATCACACGCCGTCGTTCAGGCAGAAGTCACTGAGTCCAAAACTGTAGTTTCGAGATGTAGTCAGTTTAAACTTGATTAATTTTGAGTCATTATGATAAACTAGAAAATCACCCGTCATGGTATGACGGATGCAAATTGCCACTTCATTCGAGAGATTTGCCGTCGAATCTGACGCGTTTAAATAGATATATATGCGAGAGAAATGTTTAACATTGGTTGAAAACAAGTAAAATAAACATATGTTTTATGACAGGGCATTTTTTTTATTTACAAATGATTTACGTATTTCTTTATTCAAAAAACCTCTTGGTAAACAACATTCGGTGTGAAGTATTTTTCGTTGTTTAACAATTTTCCTTGTACTTCAGATGTCTTTGTGTGAATTTTAACGTTGCCAAAAAATATTATCAAATTATATCATCACGATTGCAATAAATAATGAGATGCATCGTGGCGTCCAAACTATATCACGCGCATGATATACCACTGACGTAATTTACTACTTTCTATAAAAATGGAAATTAATTTGAAATATATGATTAATATAATTTAAAATTTCTCGGTAACTATTGATCATAGCGAGATAAATTTTGTATCAATCGATAGCAAATTTTATTTCACTATTTTAGAGCTATTAAATTTGAAATTAGAACGACAATTACTCTTTTAAATTTAAAATTACTGAAATTTAGGTTCTCTAATGAAATAATGCTGGTTAACGTCTCGCAATGCTATGGCACGAATTTTATCGTTGGTTACGTCAGAGCGTTACCGAGAGGTCTGGGCTATTATATTAGTAACTAGAAAAAATATTTTACAGATTTGATATTACAGTTGATTTACTGATGTTTAGATAACAGGTTTCTATCACGAAATGATTAAGCGCAAATTCTAATTGACTACAATAGTCCGTCAAAATTTTTTTGTGGACTTGCCTGAACGACGACGCACAGAAACTACTAACAATTGAATAAAAACAAAAAATATTTATTAGAATATTATGTAGAAACTCTACTTGAGCCCCTGGCTCTACAAATAATTTTGGTTTCTTACAAAGCAAATATACTGTACAAAACGAATGTAAGAACTGACCATTGGCGGTATGATTGGTTGGAAAAGGTAGGGGAGCAAGAAATTTATAGACATCTAAAATTACCCGGAAATATAGGGGGTAGACAACAAAATATTAAAATTTAGTTACAAAATTAGCTAGCTTTCCTGGACACTATTGCTTTTATAATTCCTAATTTTAGCCAGCTAAAATGAAATAAAAATGTAATTTTTCCCGCAAAAAGTAGGGAGCGATTGCCCCCCCCCCCGAATCGCCGCAACTGGAACTGACTAAATTAAATCATTTTCCTTCAAACACAGGGGTGGCGCCAAAGGGGTAAACGGGGGACGGGCCCCTTGTCGGGAAAGCTGTGCCCCCCTCCGTCGGGAAAAATTTGTGCACGGGGTAGTCAACTAGTTGATAAATAAAGATCTGGCGAACGTTTTAGACCAATTTCATTACATTCGTCCCCCCCCCCTTGTACAGGGGGGGCGGACCGTGCCCCCTGTCGGGCAAACTCTAGCGCCATTCCTGTATAAACGAAACATTCGCACGCAGATAAATAGCAAGATGTTGCCAACTTGAAAGTTACGAAATCAAAACACGATGAAGTGGAAATACACATGACGTCAAGTGTTTACAACAATTACAATTTACATTCAGTCCGGAAAAATAAAGTTTTTATCTGAAAACTAGTCCGGCTATTTAGGCCGGTTACGGCACGCATTGGTATATGTGTGTACGTTTAGTGTTAACTACTTTGCGCTACAGATTGAGAATCAGTATGTGAAACGACTGATATAAATTCCTGCCTTCACAGCAATGCACGATATGGCTCCAACTTTTATTCCCCATTCACTTCGTTAACTGGAACCGCAAATTTCATCCCTTCCTGTAATTACTCCGGGATTACGAGCGCTAATGGAGCTGCCCTCTGATTCAGTTGTGGGAGAAGCGAACCGCCCACGGTCCCAGTGAAAGGGGTCGCGCCGGAATCGATTGACCCTTTTTTCCCAAGTGACACCTGATGCATCACAGGGTGCATCTCGCATCGTTGAATCGCCTGCGCTTTGAAGGTCGGCTGAGGTAATGTTTGCTAACCACCATAGATGGCGTCCAATCAGAAAATGAATCAATGAATGAAACGGGTGTTATTGTGTCTTACACGCCTATTAAAATGTTGAATGGGAACGCTGATTGTAAATGCCCGAGTGTTCCGGATTACTGAATAAGAGTTGTTCGATTTTCAGTGGCTAAGTTTAGGAATTACAAATGCGCAATTTGAACTTGCGTTAAGCGTATGTCAACAAGTAATTGGAATTGGAAGATTAATTAATCTCCCCTCAGCTTTCTTGTATACAGTAACTCCCGGAAGTGACGTACAGGTGGGACCCTGGGCCGGCTCGAGGGGGCTTAAAAGGTCCGGAAGCATAAGGCCCCGCCTTCTGTCTGATTTTTCAAAATGGAAATTGATTGCAGTGATATCTTTATTGAAATCAAAATTTGTCGTCGACTTTTGGCTTCCAGGATCATAATATTACAAATATTACATTAATTACTTGAACCTATCAAGACTAATTTTTAATAAATTGCATTGATTTGAATGCACTTTGATGTCCTAATAATCTCGTAAGTTTTAAAAATAATTTATTTTTATTGAATCCAAATTCTGCTACTTTTATGAAAATTATATAGACCTTACTAGTTACCGTCACATATACCGAAAGATCTTTCTCAAGACTGAAAATAATAAAAAATTTACTTGAGATCTAGCATTAATCGAGAACGATTTACTTCCTTATCCAACCGTCGTCCATTCCTTAACCAATTATCAACGGATTTGCTATGAAACATGTTAGAAAATTAAACAAAATTCGCAAATAGTAACCTTATTCTAACCTTATTAATATGTCATATATCAAATTGTATTTTATAAGTTTATGAATCAATTATCTTTGTTATTTGATTTATTAACTGTGTTAAATATTTACCATATGAAAATGTGATTGTAATGTTAACCTTATAAAAATAATTTAATTATTTATCATTTTTATGCATTCCTTATGTCCTCACAGTACCAAATTGTGCAATGTAATAAATATCAAAATGTAATAAATTGATATTTAGTAGTACGAAGTTTGTTTCAAGGCCCCGCTTTTGTTCGGGCCGTTCCTGGTGAAACCGAAAACTAACTTTGTATAGAAATACATGCGAATTGAAGGCAAGGCTCAGGAAAACAGCCATTTGAAAGAAAAGTATGTAACAAAGAAAGTAGTTTTCAAAATAGCACATAATACTACATACAAAATAGCACATCTTAAAATAGAAGTGTTACAAAAATGCGTTATTACATTGTTGTTGGCTTCATAAAATCTAACAAACTCGTCTTGACAATTCAACGGGGTTTTTTTTTCGTTCACACAAAATTTCTTCATATATTTCATTCGAATATTTATTTTTTAATCCTTGCCTTTTAGTTAGAATACAATCTTCACTAGAGCCTATTGTCTTCAAAATTTGTAACCCTTTTTCAACTTAGCCGAGACCGTCAGTCAAGTTTGCAATTGCCATTGTTTATCTGGCGGATATGGGTCTGAGATGTCGGCTTCTCAGCAGCGATTTGCTCGAGCACCTCTATAAGTTCATCGAGTGTCAGCTATTTGCTGTGTGAGTTCCATAGCTCATTGACGTCTCTGTTGTCAACTTCAAAATGTAATAGCCTGGCAAGATAGATAGATTCCTCCATTACAAGATAGACTTGAACAGTTTCTGGCGCCGTTCCCGGCACACTTTTGAAAAAGAACGGAGAGATTTTCATTTCATTTCAAAATTTTGCATTTACATCATATTCTAAAATGTGAAATGTTCGAAGCGGGCAGGAAAATTCTTGAACAGGGCAATTTGAGGTCGCGTAAGTGGAAATACAGTAGAGTCTCCCTACAGCGAATTTCTCCCTATAACGAAATTTTTAATCGGAATGTTAAATAAAATTCAAAATATTCTCCATATAACGAAGTCGTTGTCTCCCTATAACGAATTTTTTCAGACCTTTATTTTTTCGATTCTTGTCATTTTTGAAGAAAGTTATTAATTTCTGTGCAAACAAATTGCTCACACGTGCCTGTTTCTGGAACCACTCGCATTGTTCATTCCAGCGATAACACATAACAATAGAATGCTATGTGAAGAGTAATGCAGTTGTGGGGACCTGGGTTTCTACAGAGGGAGCAACATATTTCTACGGTTCAAGATTCCAAGAATCGGGGTGGAGCGGGGGTGGAAACAGCAAATTAATGTGATAATACGCATTTTATGTTTATCCGTACTAGTACATATTATTCTCTAAATTGGTGAATTGTCTTCACTTTTGAGCATTTTATTTATACAGTAAAAATTTGTATAATTTTATCAAATTTATAATAAATATTACTTCATTTTTAATTGAAAGTCATAATTAAATATTTTTGAACTTATCGCACATACTAAAAGGTTTGTAACATTTACTTAAATAACTGCAAAAATCTCTAATCTCCGTATAACGAAATTTTCTCTATAGCGAATTTTTCAACAGGAACCAAACGATTTCGTTATAGGGAGATTCCACTGTATTACTGTATTTACACAGAATGGGACGTTTTCTGTAAAGCTCCGTAGCACATCAAAGAGAATCGAGTTTGCATTTGGACCGCTTCTCTTCATCCGATGATACAATTTTGATTTCAAGATCACACACCAAATTTAATGCATCTAGCGCGTTACCTTACATACGTCGCATCATTTCTTTACGCGGATTTGAGTTATCGCGTTCTAGTACCTACAAATAGACAGATCGACAGACAGTCGACCCACTGACGGATTTGGTAGAAAATATGATACAAATCTACAATTCTTGTAATAAAACTATGTGCAAACCTACAGCCAATTTGTTCGTTGCGTTTCTGAGTTAAGCGTCTATCACACGGACAGCTTATCGTGGTCTGTTTCCGTGGGCACGAGGGTGATGCCACTCGCCATAAAAGTTTATAGCACATGACGCATTGAGACAACCGGTCAGACAGGATTTGGGAATCGTGGAAGGCGAACTACGTCACCGTCAAAGTCACACCCGATAGGGTTGAATTTTCGCTGCTGACGATTTTCCATCACCATCGTATGCATTTTCAAGCCGGTTGAATACAGTCCACGATTCCCGACATCTTGTCTGGCCGGTCACGTGCAACAAACTTTTTTGGCGAGTGGCACCCTCGTGCCCACAGGAGCATATCACGATAAGCTATCCGTGTGATAGACGCTTTATTGTGTTCAAGTGCACACTGAAGTTCAGACAGACTTTCCTTCCAGGAAATTGCGTCAGGCAAAATAAAATCAAATCAGACTGACTTTCCGTTGACGGATTTAGTCTAAAATTTGGTAGAAATCTACAATTTTGTATAAAAATAACATGGAGAATTTCATCTTTCTACATTTTAGTGTTCTGGAGTTATCCTGTTCACAAATAGACAAAATGGCTTTTTGGGACTCATGGAGGTCAAAAACGTGGAAACTCATAAAAACCAGGAGGTCGAATTTTTTGACGATTACAATACTTCCTATTTCTAAAACTTCATATATGAGAAAGTAGAAGTGTATCAAAGTCTGTTTGCCTATACTGACCCCATTTGAAATTACGCCCAATAGAGACGTAATGCATTTTCTAGCAAATCTCACTTTTAAGGTGCTTCCTTTTTTTCAAATCCTGGAACCTTATCGTTTCCCGTTTTGAAACCACATGAAAACTGTTGGAAACAAATCTAGTCAGTAACTCCAATCCCTTCATCCAGTGGCGAATCCAGGGTGTGGCTATCGTGCTGCAGCCGCCCCCCCCCCATAGCTAGACCAGAATTCTTTATTTTATTTAAAATCACTACATCTGTTTTTTTCTTAATCTCCCTTTAAAAAAAGTGAAATAATTTCTTCCTGTTTTTTGACAGGTTCGAAAGTTTTCCCGCTTTTGTAGTCATTCCACTCGTATTTGCAGCGTTGACACGGTCAAAAACGTGTTTTTGCTAGTTATTTCGTTGTGTTTTTTATTAAATTATCCAAGGTATTGGAGTGTTCTTTATGATTCTTATTGTCAGGTGAGTAAAGTTAAAGTGTTTTGGTTTACATAAGCCAAAAGATTTGACATTCGTCACTGACGATGCAAAACTTTTTATATCTCACCCCCCCCCCCCAACCAAATCCTGGATTCGCCACTGTCTTCATCTACAGTGATGTGTTTGAATCGCGCTTGAAAAAGTGCAAAATTTTTTATGTTTAAATCTGTAATCAAGCAAGTAATTCATTTAAAAGAAAAACATCACCCGGAAGCGTTTAATCGTGTCTGATATCCTTTGCGCTCTGGCCTGAATTGAAATAAGAATAAACATCTCTTATAAAATGAGTCATCTAATTAGGAGGTTAAATAAATTTGTAAGTGAAGTAGATTAAGCCATTATAAGCTGACTAAAAATATATCCTTCTTCACCTTTGGCTTAGATACAACAGATTTAATATGTACCAGCTACACTTGCACGATAGATCTTTGATCGAGCCTGGAGGATCGACAAACTTATCCCAGAGTAAGTAAAAAAATATATTGACTTTAAAATATTAATAGTAAAAAAAAATTCATCTGTCACATTTTGGGTTATTTCTTTTGGAGATGGCCGTCGATAATGCGGTTCAATAATTAGCCGATTCTTCTCATGAAAATTACTTTAAAAAAAATTTAGTTAACACAGTTTTTAAGACTGCTTTTTTATTAATATACCATAAAGCAGAATATTTTTCGTTTAATTACTTTCTCTTTTTAAGTTTTTAACTTATAATTCATTACTTTATACATATATAATGGTGTCTTGAAATCAATTCTTTTCTGAATTCACTACTAGGTGACGCCGCTATAGTGTTCAATGAAATTTTAATTATATTAAACGATTGACTGATAATTAAGTTTCGAAAAAATTAAAATAATGTATTGTCATCAAGAATATATAACTGTACAAAATTTCAAAACTCTAGTACATTAGAGAGTTAATGAAGATTCGATTGGAAAAAAAGAGTAAAAACAAATTATATAAAAAAATATCAAGAATGTTTTGTTCTCGAAAATATAGTAGTTTATAAGAAATATTTCTGTGTTAATGACTATGTTTTCCAGAATCTTCAAACAATGACTCTCATATTGTGAAATTTGAGGATACATCATAAAAATTTTAAAAAAAATGTTTTACACTACTTATCTTAGATGTTCTAAAATCCCCCCTTCCAAATAATATCCATATATTAAAACAAGGATTAAAAATTCGTCCACATTGTTGTCTGATTACACTTGAAAGAAATTTTGCCTAGTCAATGAAAAAACGGGGGAACGAAACATATAAAAGTTTGAAAAATTCTGCCCTAAAAACGAAAACAACTCTTGTGGGGTTCATTTTTGTTATAGATATTACTCACTAGATGGCGACAGCGGCGAGCTTCCACCACGCTTACCTTGTTAAACCTTCGCTGAGACTGTGTGTGGTCGTGTCGAAGTCAGCCGAGGTCAGACTCGTTGGTGTTTCAATGAGAGGCTAACAAATAGGAAATTAAAAGGGTTGTTTCGGTCTTTTCTTTTCATTCCGTATCGTTAAGAGTGATGTGACGGAAGTGTTTTTCTTTCTCCCATTGGTGGATTTTTTTTTCTTTCTTTCTCATTGTTCTATTTTTCTTCCTGTTTTGTAAAGAAATGTATAATTATTTTTGTTCCTATAAATACGTTATTTTATAACTGTTCACGTTATTTGTTAACTGTAAAAAAATTTTATGTTAAAATGGGTCAGTTTAGAGGACCAGCTTAACTATTAGGTGACCATCTTGGGTAAAGGTATCTAACTCATGATCCAGCAAACATAACAGTATGTAAAAAGAATTTTAATAAAAATTTCATAGTTTAATTTTTAAAATTTCGAATTATACATAATTATTAATAACGAACCACAAAGTTCGCCTATGACCGGTTACTAATCGTTTTACATTGACGCAACATTTCCCCCACCAATAGCAGCGAAAATTTTAGGAGCCGATAATAAAATAATACCCATCGCCGATAATAAAATAATACCCATCCCCGGTAATAAATTTGGAGCCCATGATAAATTTGGTATATGACCTTAAGGCCGAAGTCGTATATTTCTATCATTTTGTATTGTATATTTCTATCATATCTATTTTGAAGCAGAACGTCTATTTGTCCGTGTACATATGAAGAAAATGACTCCAAAATGCAGCGAGTTAGATAAATGAAAATCCGCATATGGGTTTACTATCACCAGATCTGTGCCAACTTTCGGATTAAACCCCTCAACTCGCTGACTGTTAGTCAATTCATTTGTATTTGAACACGATAACTAAAAATCGCAACGAGCTAGCTAAATGAAATTTTGTATGTAGTCATTACACCATATTTGCTTATCAGTGTCAAATTCTGAATCTAATCGTTGCCTTCGGCATCGATCTAATCAATCAAAAGAGAAGAACCCCGTGATGCATACGCGATTCTCCTCTGAAAAAACCATTTTTGGAACTCTTTAGGTCTGTTAGCATAAGTCAGAAACGCAACTAATCTAATGAAGTAACTAGTCTAATGAAGATTACTATATCTATTTACTAGCACTGTAGATCTGTATCCAGTTTTGGGCTGAATCTGTCAAAGGATTGGCTATCTACGAGTCTATATATTTGTGGTTATGTATACGCTGTAATTAAAAAAGCAACGAGCTACATAACTTAACTTTCTATGCAGTCTTGCTATCAAAATTGTAAATATGTGCCAAATTTTGGACCTAATCGGTGAGAAGGAAGAGGTCCACAATGCATACTCAATTCTCCTCACTCTACGACGAAGCTAAGCAAAAAAATGACATATTGGGGAGTATACTAGGGGTGTAGTGGAGCCGGAACGCTCCGGAACTGAATAAATAATAAAAATTGTGAAAAAAAACCCCTAAAAAACAGTGTGATTTTCGTCACCCAGGTTAGAGCATACCGGCACTGCTTAATTTGCGACTACAGCACTGAAGTATAGAAGAAAATCCCGCTGATTAGTTTCCGACTCTGATCCCCACAAATGATCAGGCATTTCTTCGATACATTTACAAGCCAAAGCGAAAACATTTTAAATGTGATGTTTTGGCTCGTTTCCTAGCTAACTAAGGCTCGGAGTCAACCTTTTCCCACTTGTTCATTCATCGTTGAAAAAGCTGATGGAGTGTTTATCGCCGGGTCAGTGAGGTGTGAAACAGCAAACGTAGTAGCAGCCTGTTCACCCGTGCCCTCAAATACTTCAATATCTTCATTAAGTTTCGCTCTTGGAGTCAGTTCACACAGGGAAAGGATAACTAAGCTCCAGCTTTCTTTGGGCTATGTTTTAAAGATTACTACACATACAGTAAAACCTGTATAAAACGGACTCTGTAAGAAACGGAATCCTGTCTTAAACGGGAAAAATATTTAGTCCCATCGGAAATCCTCATATACTATTTAGCGCTGTCTAAAACGGAAAATTTTTCTATTCCCTTTAGATTCCGTTTAGTACAGGTTTTACTGTATCACAAATTATACCACTGGAAGTGTTCTCCTATCGGCTTTCTGGTATACAAACACAATATAGCGAATTCTGTTCATTTCTCCTTATAAGAGTCTGTACTTCTAGTAAGTATAGAGAGGGAAAGATAAAGACCGCAAGTGATGCCGGGGCAGGCCCTTTAATGCAGTGTTTCCCAACGTGGAACTAACGCCCCTCGGGGGGGGGCTTAGTTGTTAAGGGGGGGACAATGCAATGCAAAATGATAAGTCAGTTAAAAATTTATTCAATACAGTTGACCCTCTGCGTCCCACAGCAAAAGGTCTTTATAACGAATGGTCGCTATAGTGGATATAATTAAAAAATGTACACATGCACTCTCAGCAGTTCCGTAAAAATAGGGTATTTTTAAAGGGATTCCAACTAAATACTCAAATTATTTTTTTATCACTGGTATTAAAAATAAAATCTTATCAATTAAAAATATATTTCTAAAATAGATTTTAAAGTAGTAAATAAAAGAATTTTGGGAAAATACCGGGAAGAGTGTTCGCTGAATTCGGGCGTTGTATTGGGATTAGACGACATTGGACGGTTGTTATACCGGAAGTAAAATAACATAGAGTGCATAGGGAAACATAGTTGGGGATTTTATCACTGGTCGTTATAATGGAATGGTCTTTATAATGTGTGGTCGTTATAACGAGAGTCGACTGTATAAAAGGAGCGATGACATGGCTATGCGAGGGAATAGAAATAAAATAACCAAATTTAACCAGATGTGCAAGAAAACTATTGCTACCTTTTCCATCTTCACAATTAGCTGAACGTGGATTTAGTTCCGTAAATGATTTGTTACTTTAAAAAGAGAAATAAGCTGGATGTAACACGACGGGGGGACTCGAGACTAGGGATGGCGGTTATTGCGAAATTAACCGGTTTTCGGTTATTCTGGGTTTTTTTTCATCTCCGGTTTAACCTGGCGGTTATAACCGCTCAAAATAACCGGTATTTTGAAATAACCGGTTTTCGGCTTTTTTTTTTTTAATAAAAAAAGCAAACGCCGTTTGTAGACAAAATTTTGTATTAATATTGTTTTCACAGGAAATCAATCCATTGGCTAATATTTATATGTTTATAAAGACTTTTTCAGTAATGTGCCAACCAACAGACGCCCCGAGGAAGCGGTTGGCGTTGATTTGCCTAAGATGGTGAAATTCAAAGCTTCATAACTTGGTAAATTTTAGTTTAATCGAACCTAACATCGAGTCTATCTTCCGATCCGGTTTTTTTACCCGGTTATTGGATTTTTTCGGTTATAACCGGGACAAAAAAATAACCGGTTAACCCCCCCACCCCCAAAAAAAACCCGGCTTTCTTTTTAAATCGGTAGGTTTTTCCCATCCCAACTCGAGACTGAACATAACTAAATTGGAAACTAACATAAAATCTCATTTCGGTAAGAATCAAGCGCAAGGACCTCACTAAATTTAAATAATAAATACTTACCAATAATTAAAATAATATAGAAAAATCTTTCCTAAAAATTATTTCGTACTTGAATTTCAGTTCTCCATTGTGTTTCTCAACAATTTCCTAGTGATTTCTTCCTAAAACCTATAATTGAAATTTGAACAATTCAATTTTTGAATATTAAACATTAGGTATATGCTACACGGGGGGGGGGCACAAAAATTTTAGAAAGATTTAGGCGGGACGTGGCACAAAAAGGGTTGGGAAACACTACCTTAGTAGGTAATATACAGGGTGTCCACTAAAAGTTCTACCTCACATTAACTTGTGAACGGCGACAACTATTGTCACAAACATGGTGTCTAGGTATAGTAAAGTGACTATGCGCTACATGGTGAGATCGATTACAGCGCCATCTAGCGGCAAACCACGGAGTTAGCGTTCCTATCTCGAAAACGGTCCAAGATACGGGTAAAAAGTTAATTATAAAATTGTAGAGCGTCTTCGAGTACTAAAAGACATCTTGAGCGCAATAATGCTAAGAACAAAACGTGTAAAACGCGTATTTATGCTATAAAACGCCTGATATGCTACAAAATTTGCAGCATGAAATCCAAAAAAGATTCCAGATGTGCATTGTAGCTGACGGAGAGCATTTCAAACATCAAAAATAAAAGTATCTGCTGAAAACTAATTATTCTGTTTTCTTTTTAGAGCTTTTCTGGCATAAGAGTATTGCAAATCGCGACCAAACAAATGCTCGTTTTACACGTTTTTTTTCTTAGCATTATTGCTCTCAAGCTGTCTTTTCGTACTAAATCGAAGACACTCTACAATTTTGTAATTGATTTTTTCCCTGTATCTTGTACCGTTTTCGAGGTAGAAACGCTACCTCCGCTGTTTGCGGCCAGATGGCGCTGTAACCGATCTCACCGTGTAGCGCATGGTAACTTTACTATACCTAGACACCAAGTTTGTGGCAATAGTTGTCGCCGTTCTCAAGTTAATGTGGGGTAGAAGGACTTTAGTGGGCGCCCTGTATAAGGTATATTACCAACTCACGTTGTCTATATTGGCTCTTTTTGTGCTTCGTAGTACAAGCATAGATTTTGTACTCTTTCCGTTAAACCCACCGGGTCCAAAATTTATACATACGTACACATTTAGTCACAAGACACAAACCGAATTTCATTTATCTAAGTAGTTGCATTTTTAAGTTACCACATTCACATTCGACGAATATACAGATCGATAGTCAACCAATAGACGGATTTGATCCACAATTTGACGTACATCTACAATTTATATGACAAAACCATAAGATAAATATCATTCATCCAGCTCTTTCCGTTGTTTTGTTATCATGATGACATATGCACGGATGGACAGACTGACAGATCTTCCATAGAAGGAGTTAGTCCATGACTTGAGAGGAATCAGCATTTTTTGTGAGAAGACGAGATGCGAAATTTCATCCGTCTAGTTCAATGCATTTTTTAGTTATCGCTTTCACAGACAAACTTAAATTTATCACTCATCATTATACATATTATAGAATCTTGAAATGACTTTTATCGAGTTCTCTGTCAGGTGGCGCCACGCGTATGGAATAAAATTTGAATTAAACGAATCGTTTAACTGGTAATTAAATTTTGAAAATATTAAAATAGTGTCATAGACAAAAGACAAATGTACAAAATCTCGAAACTCTTGAACATCAGGAAGTTAAAGGAAAATCGACTACAAAACTCCATCTTTACAAACATGAAGCTAGTCAAGTTAAATAAAAGTATGTAAATATCAAACAAGGTTTCAAAAAAATTAAAATAAGGAATTATAAATCAATTATAAAAGAAATTCTGAGACTAAGAAATTATAAAAATTAAAATAAAGAATTATAAACGAACTAATAAAAACATTTTTATATCCTATAAGTTTTTCAACTAAAGAAAAATCGGGTTTCTATTGTAGTGTAATTTTTAAATATAAACAACAAAATTGTAAACATAAAATTCAAAAACTGATAATAAATTATTGAGAACAAGACAATATGAAGAAACTACTATTCTTTTCAGTTTTACTCTTAAACAAAAACATTTGCTTTTTTTTCATCTGTTATGTTTTATTAATTCATTTCTATTGTTCTGCTCGCCAAATATATCGTCTGCATTAGAATATCCTGGAAGCCAGCTAAATATTCTATTCCGCAAACATTCTTTCTCACCCTGATTTGTTTATTAATTTTTTCCTATTGTTCTTTTGTGGATCGAAATATCGTCTGCATTCAATTATTCCCAGCATTCTTTAGAGCGTTTTTCTAGAGTAAATAAAAATCGTTCGAACGAATAGGTAATAAGTTAGGTTAATGGAATTATCAGGCTCTAATCGTTCTAAAAGTTGAGCTGTCGACCTTCGGCGTTACCATAAAAGGGAACTTGCAGCTTGAGTTGGTAAACAAACCAAACCAGATCGTTCAGAAAAGATAATGTAATTTACGTAATCCGGTTGTCGTACTTACCTCCAACTTTTTCTTCATTTTTCATCTTTTTTAATATTCATGATCGATTTCTATGGAGAAAGTTCTTCTTTCTAAATTGTTTGCATAAATGAATATAAATTATAAAAGGTGTTCCAAAAATGCATACACGCTTTGAATAATTAGTAACATACATCAGAATTCCATAACTCAATAATATATGTTAATTAATCAATGGTTCTGATTGAAACAGATTATTGTTATTAATTGATTAATACAAATGTCGAATTTCGCTAATCATCGTAGGTGATCGAAATGTTATTGCCCAAGCCCTGCTGATAAAATCCGCTAACGGAATTTTAAATGTAGCTAAACATATAAATCTGTTTTTAAGTGCTTTCTCTTTCAAAGCTCTTCTCAACTCGTTCATTGTAGCTGGTCTTGAGCTATAAACATTCTTCTTCAGATGTCTACTTAAAAAGAAATCCATAGAAATGAGGTCCGGTAAGTGTGTGGGAACTTAGATGATCTCGTTTCGGCCTAACTACATTTTGACCAGAATTCCATTAATATAGGCAATAATCCTTAATAGATCTTCAATTCCTGTGTTTTTATCAACAGACTTGTCGATCTTCATTCTGGAATTTTGGACCAAATCCTTCAACGTGCTGTTTGACTGTCTATCTATTAATGTGTATTGTATAAATGTGATTATATAAAAAACGCAGCAAGATAGAAAAATGAAATTTTATATGCTGCATTAATACCAAATTTGTGGATAACTTGTTAATTTTGTAACAATCGCTCAAAGAGAAAAAGTTTACATTTCATATTAATATGTTCTTTTCAACGACGAAGATAAACACAAAACGTGCCATATTTTAGAATTTGAGGAGAGAACACTCCCGTTGGTTAGTATAAATTATATCTGTTACCCAACAATAATAGTCGGTTGATCCTACACAAATTCACTTTCTGAAAGGTAGGGGAGAAAACGAAAGTTGATTTCATTTTTCTATATGAACCTTAATGGTTGAGGATCTACCTTTTAAGAAGTAAATTCATCTAAGGTCAATTCTAAACAATAGAAAACAGAAGCCGTTAAATGAGTTCATGAACGAATTAAAATGCTTTAAAAACGAAATGAACGCGGAAGCGAATCTGCTCTTCATTATGATACAATGTCGAAGGAATTCCAAAAGAAGGTTTCATTTTTCGTCGAAAAAATAAAACAAAAAAAAAACTCCATAAGTCTTAGTTTTTTTACAAACATCAGTTTAATGGAACTGCTCTGGAAAAAGTCTAAATGGCAGGTGATTTGTAAGGCTGCATTTCTTTTCTGATATAAAAGGAACATGAACTTTATGTAGCTGGAGGTCATTGTTTTGAACACCTTTATTTTGCTCTTAAAAATATCAGTAACTTAACAAACTTTTGAACTAACTTTTGAGCAAAGTTAGATCATCAGCCATCCCATCCTTCTCTAACAAAGTTCTGAATTGAAAGATAGAGAAGTAAAGTTAACCGGGTTTTTGATTGAAATTGATAAAAGGAATGATCATGGATCCTTTTTAATTTCCCGTATGGTCCCGACAAATTCTACTTTCATATGAAAAAAATACATAACAGCATTTTTAATACTTTAAGTTGTTGGGTTGGCCTTCCAAAACGTCCCACTAGATCATGCACCCGAATATCTAACTGTATAAGTCAGTGGGGAAGGAAATGTTAAAACACTGTTTTTCGCGTTTAAATAAAATGTTATTAATCGGAGTAGAAACTTAGTAAAATATAACGTTAACAAAGAAAGTGATAGGTATTTATAACTTTTATAAATTGACTCGTAGACCGTTAAGATGTCTTAATTAAATCAGGCGTAAATTTCAAAAGATCGTAAATTTTGAAAACAAAAAATAGTTTTTAATTTGAGTGAAACTTTTTCAAACTCACTAAAGTGCGTGTTATAAAGGAGGAGATATCTAATAAAAATTTCAGATGGATTTCGTCAATATTATAAAAAAATCAACTTTTTCGAAAGAAACCAGGGTCGTGGAAAATTGCTTATAAATACTTTTCTGTCTGTCCGAAATCGAGAAGCATATATATATCCTATTCAAAAAGTGCTTAAAGGAAAAGAAAAGAGCTAAGAGAAAATTAAGTTTGAAGTTAACATTTATTTTGCCATTTTCCCATTGGAAAATTTTTTTGCAATGAGGATAATTCATGGAATGAAATGGAAAGGAACAGAGCGAACTGCTGAAATCTGATAAAAATAAAATTATTCAAAACAAATGATCAAACAAAATAAAATATGAATCAGGAATTCAGGTCTCAAAAATATAATACAATAACAATTAATCAAAAGAAATATGGATTTCTTTTCCAACATTTGACTCAAAAGTTCCATCAAAAGTTTTTTTAAACTGTATTCGAAACTTTTTTTCACTGTATTGATAAAATTATTTATTTATTTATACAGCTACACACTGAGAAGCTAATATGTTTGAAAATATTTCCATACACATATGCTTCTGATGTAGCTTATGGACAAACTTTGCGATTCCCATAGGAAAGAATAATCTAATTGCTAGATGTACAACAGCTACAACAGATTTCACCAACATTCGTTGAAAAACTAAACATCCGGGAGATTTTTTAAGGGGAAAAAAGAACCCACTACTGTGCTTTGTATACGAAAGTGTTTACGTTTCCATTTGCTGATACAGAACTGCCTGACGATTCATAAAAAAGGGGAGTGTAATCCTTGTTTTTATTTGCGCAGCTGCTTCTCCACGCTTCTCCAACTCTCTTAACTGCGACCGTACCGGTGCTTCGTGACTCCAGGGGCAGGTGGACTAGAATCACGACCAAAATGGCGACCTTGGTGGGAGGACAAAAAAAACTGAATGTCATATCCACGATCTTTGGGTTTTCTGCATTAATCTTTGAAGTATGAAATTCCTGTGCAGTGATGTCATTTTTGTTGTTGGAGTGTTCTGATTCGTCTGTAGCCCAGTTTTAGTGGTAATGATAGTAATAATGAAAAACGGACGCTGTATCGCATAATGGTTATATCGAATTTCCCATTTCTCTGAGTTTCATTTAGAATGGGGTGTGACATCGCAATCATGCAATACGCATCATTCATGTCATATAACAGTTTACTGCACATTGTTTTGTGCTGTGTTGGGAATTCACATTCTTTCCTTCAGCAAGATGCGCATTGAATTCAAAATTTCGTTTGGCATGGCATAGTTAAAGTGTATGTCGTGAACACTAATCTATTCCACTGAAGTTTAAACAGCATCTACTTAATAAACTATGATTCTTTTTTAAAAATCAAAATCATGATGATGAATGAATTTTTACTTGACTTACTAAGATGATACACGTGCCAACTTTTTTAACTTCTCATATACGTAGTATAGAAAGTATTGTAAGCGTCAAGTTATTAGACCTCGAGATCTTGATGAGTCTCCACATTTGGCACCTCCCCGAGTCCGAAAAGAACCACATTTTTGGACCTACGTCTGTCGGTCTGAGTTTGAAAATAATAACTCCAAGAAACGAAGCGGGCTAGAGAAATAAAGTTTGGTATGTGGTCTTTACAATAAAATTGTATATTTCTATCAAGTTCTGGTCGAAATTCATCAACGGCAATTCTGTCTGTCTGCCCCGTAGCGCGAATACTCAAAAACACAAAGAAATTGACGGACGAAATTTGACGCATGTTTTGTCATCAAAATTGTAGATACCCAAATGCATATTCGATTCTCTTCATTACACTACCAAGCTAGACTCAAAATGCGGCATATTCTACAAGTATACGAGAAACTCGAAAGGAAAACACACCCACTGCTAGATAAGGATGGCGGTTATTGCAAAGAAGAAAAAAACGGTTTTCGGTTAACCGATTTTTTCACTTCCGGTTTTAAAATAACCGGTTTTCGGCTTTTTAAAAAAAAAGAAACAACGTTTGTAGACAATTTTTTTATTAATAATAATTTACAATAAGTAAGTATTAATACAATAAGTAATTAATGTAACAAGTAATGATTATCAATAAGTAATTAATACAATATGTAATAATAATAAATGAGTAATTATTACAATAAGTAAGTATTATAGACAAAATTTTTACCCGGTAATTGGATTTAAAAAAAAAAATAACCGGTTAGAACACCGGTTGGTTTGTCCCATCCCTACTGCTATACACTAAATGTCAGTTAAATTTCAATCATTCGACCAACATGCACCAGGACAAAAAGAACCAACAACTTCTATTCGTCAAACCAAGCAGCCTTCGTCCAATCTTCCATCAATCAAAGCTACTTTTACTTGTTATGATTAATTGAAGACAGTTATAAAACTTAACTAAATTTTGTCCACACATTGCCTTGAGAATCTTAAAGAAAACCAACCCAGAAACTCCAGGTTATATCAAGTCTGCCTCTCAAGGCAAAACAGTGTTTACTTTCACCGCTGGGAACGCCCTTCTTCAAACAAATGACATCATCACGGCGGAACACTTTCCAGGTTGCCATTCCAGGCAGATAAATAATATAAATTTTCTCTCCCTTCAAAGAAAGCCCCCACACTCTCCGCTGTTTCCTGGGACACTCCTTCCAGGGGCGTTGTACGAACCGTTTCATGTTGCGATGTATGTCAGTCTGTCTGTGCTCGATGACACAGTTGCTTTATGGGTTGCCCATGGGTGTGGGAGCATCTGCTGCCGCGACCTTTCTGGAAATTGAAGGATTAAATTGAAAAAAGTTGAGTCGTGGGCTTTGCATGAAGTGGAAAACTTTATTGGTTTTTGGAATACTCATTTGTGTTTTATTATCACACGTCGGTTACCTAAATAGGAAATCCTTTCTTTCGGATGTCCGTAGGCCTCCTTAGTCTTTGGGAAGTGAATATTCTTCTGTAAAGCAGTGGCTTAGCGAGGAGTGGGTATTAATGACCTGGGCGCCCGGGACAACATGTGGACTTGGACCGCTTTCATGTTTTTGAAATCAAATGTTTACGAAAAAATTACTATTTTCCTGGCGCCGTTTGCCCTATCCACGCCACTTCTAAAAAAGGCGAAATAACGATACATTGGCACCACCTCATATAACCGCACCAGAGGGTAATTCGTGCTCGGGTCATGGTATTTTCCCGCCCACATCCTCAAATTTGGATTAAAATGTGAAATAAGGATACCATTATTTTTCTCATCACAATACCCCTTAAGAATGGTGCCTGAGGCAAATAAACTTCCCTTTCCCCCTAGTCTCTTCGCCACAGCCGTGCACCAGGAATCAGAAGATTTTTATCAATTGTTTAGGCATGGGTGGAAAAAAGAGAAGACACTTTTGGCGGCAACAATCGACAAATGATCCAAACCACTGCTTAAGCTCCAATTACCTGATGGGCCTCCTAAGATGTGATCCAACCATCCAGCTGTTTATTTGGAAAATGAGGATAACTATATAGTTCATATTTTAAAAGACTATTCAAAAGTGAAATGCCTAGAATCTGCCGGATATCTGTCTTAGAGTCTAAGAACGATTGAGTCCTTGTGCTGTCGCAGGTTAATAAGGAGTCTAGGTTGTTATCAAGGGCATCTTCATGTTCGATGAGGAATTGTATGAAGTGAGATAATAGTACAGAAATCGACTTTAGGATGTAAAGAATCATATTGTAACAGAATTTGTAAATATCGCCTTTAATTTGTACTGTACTTGTTTGTAGTATGATAAGAAGACTTGGTGGAATTTCTGGATTCGAGGAGTTCTAACTCCAAGCACCTAGCTGTTGCTGAAAAAGAAATGGTGTAGTAATTTAATGATTTATATTTTAAAATTATACCTTGAGTAATTATTAACGTATTAGTTTCATTAGCGTTTTCTTCATATGCTGTCTTCTTTAACTTATGTGCAAAAACAGTCGTATTGTTCGGCTTCGCCAGGAATAGATTCAAACTCATTTTTATTCATTATAATTAATATTATTAATTCTGTTGTCACAAATTTATTTCAAGGCTAGGCTATTTACAACATTTTTAATCTTTTGCGGAATATTTTCTCGTTTTAAAATCCGTCACATCAGAATTCCAAGAACTTGAATCGCTGATTACGTCTGATTAAATAATAATTTTTATTTAAGAATTTGCCATGATCCTTTCCTGGCTTATTTAAGTTTTTTGGAAAGCTAAAAAAATGATTTTACGAACGGAAATAATTAAAACTAATACACTAGATTTATGCATTTGTTAATATAATATAGGATTTCAGTCGAGTTTTGGTCATAAATGAAATAATAAAATATTTATTACACTTTTCATCCTAAAAATGGATTTGCATCAATCTGCCCCATACAACGGGTACATTGATACACACGGAAGTATCGAAAATAATGATAGTTAATAGGTCTGGGATCAAAACAAAATGTGTTTTATCAATAAACTTTATATTCCAGATCAAGTTTTAAAAGTTTTACAAAGAAACTAACTTTTATTTTACTAAAATTTCAACATTTTTAATGAGACTGGAAAGTTGAAACAATAATGCCTCAGAAAATAATACAAGAGAATGTGCGTCTGTGTGTGTAAATATACTTTGGAGGGAGAGAATGTGTCCCTCGAAGTCGTTTTTTGACATTTTAATGAATTAAAAATTAAAGGAAATTTTCGCGTTCTTCCTTGATGACTTACGAAAAAAAATTAACACAAAAAGAATTTTCACGCCATCTAAAAATGCAAAAAATTATCTTTTTGATGATATTAATTAAATTTCCGTATAATTTTTCTCTCCAATTTTAATAAATTCGTAAAAAAATTTAAACTTAATTTACAACAATTCTTTTTTATTTTTGGAATGAAATTCAAACTGTTTTCATAGTTAAACAAATGCTTAATTGCGTGTTTCTCTTAGATACTTCATTTTTACGTTTTTCCATTTCTGAAGACGATTTCGTACTTGCGTACTTGCTGTTAAGGCGCATTGATACACACAGAAGAAGCGTATCAATGTGCCCCGGAGTCAACTACACTGTAAAAAAAATCCCGTAAAATTTACGGTTTTAAACTGGCAGCTGGGTTGGTTGTGCAAAACCGTAAAAGTTACGAAGTAAATCCGTAGGCACAACGGTTTTTTACCATACAGGAACAAGTTTTTCCCGTAAAAGTTACGAAGTAAATCCGTAGGCACAACGGTTTTTTACCATACAGGGACAAGTTTTTCCCGTAAAAGTTACGAAGTAAATCCGTAGTCACAACGGTTTTTTATCGTATGAAATTAAGTTTTCTCCGTAAAAATTAAGTCATCGAAGTAAGTGACGTCATCGACTGAGTTGAGTTGTTTTTCTCCTTCTGTTCGAGTTGAAATGTGCTGATGTGTATTATCAATTAATCAAGGCTTAATCATTAATTTCAATTAGTTTAATTAATATAATTCTTAATTGAACTTACTTGGACGATTTCGATGCAAGATGGTGACAAAACTTCTAACTCCTCCGAGCCGGGGATTGAAACCGCGTTTATAGAAATAAAAGGCAGTCGCTCTAACCACTAGAAAAGCGGAGACTTCAGAAAATGAAGTAAAAATAATCTATTTGAGTTTTAAAGTCACTATAGCTCTAGTGGCGCCACCTAGTGGTGTAAAAATCAACTATTGCCAGAACACGTGTTTTAAGGTTAGCTTTCATGAGTGACAACAGGTTACTGCAACATGTGTAAACAATAGCGGAGATGGAACCCTATTAAAAACATGAAATGAATGCAATAAAATTACATTTAAGAAAAGGGAAAGTTATCATACGGAAAGCAATACCGCATGACGAAAAATAGAATTTGAACTGACGGTTTTAAACCGTTTATGGCTGGAGAGGAAAACGGTGAAAAACCGTTTTGTCAACAAAACAGCTTTAAACCGTCAAATATACGGAAAAAGTCCGGAAAGAAACGGATATTTTTTACAGTGTATATCAATCTGCCCTAAGAAACTTTTTTTATTTAAAACAAGTAAAATTTACTTAGATTAGAAGATTAGCGATTTGATTCATTTGTGAATTAACTTTTGACTTAGCATGGCTGAAAATTTTACCGTGCGCTGAGAGTTACAGTGGCATATATATATGAGGGGATGTGAAAATCTTGAGGCATTCCAATAATCAAAATTTAAGAACTGTATCAACGTTCCCCCGTATCAATCTACCCCAACTCCATCTATATTTAGAAGTAATTACTTTTGAAAACTGAAATTAGCATAGTTGATCTATAAATAAACCCTAGAATGTCACATGCAAATTTCATGTCGCTATCGTCCGTTCTGGAGGGGATTTTGCGACAAATAGACTGACACATGTATTTTATGTTCATACTAGAGATAAATAATCTCTCAGTTTTAAATTATATTTTGAACTGATAGCATAAAAGTTTGATTGCATTTCTACTGTGAACTGCTGATTGTGTTCTATTATATTCTCATAACGATGCAATAAACAGTTTTCTCTAAAATAAGCAGGGCCATTAGTTTGCCTTTTGAAAGATTGACGCATTGTTTATTTGCGCCGTATGGTGATTTCTCGTGATATTTGTCAACAAAATAAGGACCTAGAAACTTCATGTATATCCCAGTAATGTCCCGGATGCAATTTTGGAGGTTAATGACAGCTGGCCAATCGCGTAGGAACGAGTGGCATAAGTGACGTATAGAGACCCCTGATGTCAGTTCTAGGGGCACCGCAAAGACCAAAGATTTGAGTATAACACTTTGTAGCTAAATATGATGGCTGAGGGAGAATATGTACTATACCCCTAGTTGCACTTACCTTGCAACGCCACTGCAGCTGGTAAACATCTATCAATAAGCGAAAAAGGGAATTGTGAGGTCACAAGCTGCGAAATGAAACAAGGCGACTCATGGTCAAGCGATTTATGATATTACGGATATAAAATAAACAGCTGCATTCTAGTATAAATTAATTCATGTTTTAGTAAGGCACTAGTTCTTGTTTTTTTAAAAATTTGTCTTTACATTTAATTTACTAAACTTTGCAAAACCATGTGTTTAACAAGAAAATCATTCTTGGAAATCCTTAAATAAGTTCTTTAAACAAAGCTCAATAATTTTTGGTTGTTGCGTTATTTTTTTTTTATTTCAATGGTAATCATGAACGTAGTAAATGAATGCAAGAAACAAGTCATGATTATAGAAAGGGGAAAAATTGTTATTCAAATTGAGATCTACACAAATTTGAATATTAATATTTCTGATATAAAAAATGAGTTATTAATCGATTAGCACATCCTCAACTTTCTTCATCATGCAGGTAAACAGAGTTGCATGGTGCTAGACAGACGATTCAAAGAAGAGACAAGTGAACTTTTTTCCCTTCATTTCCGCCTACAATAACTCGTCCATTGCTTCAGATGACTTTCCATTTTAAAGCGATAATTTTTCACCCAAAATAAAAAATTTCTTTATGCTCTAACCTACTTAGGGTCAAGGCGGGGTTAATGGAGGCGTGGTAATTTTTCTTCGTCAAATCCGCTAGCTTTGTTTTTTTAATGCGTGTGGCGTGATCTGCCAAAATCGTTTGGCGTTTTCGTCCTTCAGATATTTACACCGGAATAAATTAACAGCTAAATAGGCAGCTAATTGCAAGGCGGAAATGGAGTCTCTTCTTGGGATGGCAATATACTTTGCGTTCTATGTCCTTCTTCTAGACTGCACTGATAATTATTTTATGACATTTTCGAGGGGTATTTACCTTTCAGTTAACAATGCCAAAATCAGGCCTAACATTTCCAAGTCTAATAAGACAAAAGAACTGTCCTGTTCATTTCTCTATGTACCAGTGAAACCCTCTCTTTCCCGTTTTGCACTTTCCTTGGCGGTACACTAAAGATAAGGGCATTGTATTGTAAAGAATTCGGTCTCGATATTTTGATGAATCTTTACATTGCATGCCACTCAGGTCCCCAGAAATATGTTTATCATTTACGTCTGTCTGTAGACGTGATAACTTCAAAAAAACTGGAAAAGTACTAAAGTAAAATTTTGTTACGTGGTCTTACAAATTGCGTTTAGTATTTGTAACAGATAAAAAAATAACATATTTTGCCAAGATTATTAAATATTTTAGAAAGAAAAGAAATTAGGTAGATTAAAAATCGTTTTGCATCATAAAGAAATTAATTTAATATGTTTAATGTAAAGAAATTCATTTAAAAAAAAATCGTTTGAGTATTCTTTTCGAAAGGTTTATAAATAGAGTGGCAGCGATATTTTACTATTGATTACATGCTGAAGAAGGAAACAGTAATTGGGGAATTCATTGAATTAAATGCAGTGTGTGTCTTGGAGTGTTGTAAGAATGTATTGCTGGTAAGAATTGTCAATTTTTATATTTTATAAAGAATGCCATATAAATCTTCTTTATAAAATAATTATGACCCTATAAAACAAGTTCTTTAAGCAGGAATCACCTGATACAGCTGATACATCAGAGCGAAATTCGTCAAGAGGAAATCAGCTCTTGTAGACACAATTGGCTTCAAAAAATAATTAAATAAATTAGATGAAATGTGGTATATAATTTAATCTAAAATTTATGAAGCTACTATCAAATTTTACTAAATCCTTTAGCCTTGTCAAACTGTCTGGTCTCTCTACCATGCGTATTTGTGAAGGTAAAAAGTACAAAATGGATTATTTTTGGAATATTATCTTGACCTAAAGAATTGTTTATTTGTGTCTATGTTTGATTACATCCAAGCAAAAGGTGGATCTATCCTGTATTTTAACTCTTGTAATTCTCTAACTCAGAAAGAACAGACTAGTGAATTACATTTGTATTGATCTACTAGCAGTCAAGGCACTAGCTTGCCAAAAAAATGTTTTGCTTATTAAATTACATCAATTTTTCACATCTGTGCAGGATATAAGCAGTAATTAGAATATCTAAATATACTAGAATGGTTTGAGACTTTATTCATTATCCATAGATAGGAGGCAGTGGCGATCCGTTTGGGGCTGAGGTCATAAAAATTTTGTATCTGGTGAATATCGACCTCTTGGTTTCTGTAAAACTGAAACACTTTGGACTGTTTACTGACAGTAAATCTTGACTCTCATAAAAGACAATACTCTGACTAATTTAATAAAAATACAATGACCTTCTCCCATGTTTTCTGACCATGGAGCATTCTAAGTATACAAGTGGAATGGCCGTGAGGAAAGGGTATGAACCTACTGTAGGCAAAAAAGCAATATTATACATTTTTTGTCTTTTTTAAAAAGAAATTAGACAAATAGTTATAGGCAATTTTTAAACCAAAATCAAATTGACTGTTCAAATCTGGGGGGGGGGCTGCAGTGGTAGCCCCCCAGATTCTCCACCTAAAGGGTAACACTTTATTACAATGAAACTTAGCCAGAAAACTGGGAAGCATTCCACAAGTTGTGTTTTCCTGAGCAAGCAACTTCACACACACATTATCATAATTTGTGTCCACTGACAGGCATTCCTAAAATATTTACATTTCTTTGGTGGGACCCCGTATACAGGAATATGAATTCCCCTTTTGTTTGGATTCTGCGCGTTGCAAGATGGAAATTAAGGCAGGTTATTTTCAACTTCTTTATATACATCAACCATGTGTTGGGATGATAATCTTGTATTATTCCCGATATGAGTATTTCAATTTGAATAATTTTATTGTCTCAGTCAGAAGAGAAAGAAAATCGAGACTATAAATGTTTAAATAATATTTCAATGTGGAAAACATTCAAATAATCGATTCTTTTCTTTTAAATTTTAGAACGTCTGTGTGACGTTATTATTCTTGTTCGTTTCTGTTTGCGAATATAATATAAATAGGTTTCTCGCCTGGTTTCAAAATATTGTTAAAAATATTAATTGCTGGGGAACAATTTGTGATCCATTACTTAAATTTAACATTTAAATTTTAAAATACCCTTTTAGTGAGTTAAAAGACAATTTTAAAATGTTAAATAATCTTTTGCACTAAAAAATTCAATTAAAAACCTGGAATTGCTTTACAGTTTATTAAGTTGGTGTCTGTGGTTTCCTTCTGGTTTAGACAGATTAATGTCCTGTTTATGCGTCATCATCTTTTAGTCTTCTGAGTTTTCATCTTTTGTATTTATTTTCCATTTTTTTATTTAAAAAAGAAGGAAACCACACATCCCAATTGAATTCGGAATACGTGGTTTTCTCCTTGTTTTGTTAGATTAATTGTCCCATTTTCGAGTCATCATCTTTGAGCCTTTTTACCTTTTGGATTCGGGAGCACCAGTTAAATTTGAAATTTAACTGGCGTTAATTTACTGCTTTAGAATTTATTAAATTTGAGTGTGGTTTTCCTTCTTCTTAGATTAATGTTTCGCTATTTAAGCATCACCTTTGAGTCTTTGGAATTTTCATTTTTTGCGCTTCGATGCACAAATTAAATTTGGAATTACTTTAGAATTTATCAAGTTGGAGTGTGGTTTCTTTATTGTTTAGTTATCTTCATGTCTCATTTTCGAAGATTATCATCATCAACGGACATCATCATTTTGAACTGAGTTCAGATAATGAGAACGACACCGATGAGCCACTGTTATAAAACTATTTATAACTATTCTTTTCAAATTATTCGTACGAAATGCTCAGGAAGTCGACAGAATTTTAAATGTTTAGATCAAAACATATTGCGTAAATGTATATAAATTAATTTGCTTTGAACAGAACCTCCTCCTTCTTACTCTCAACAATAAATAATGAGATAAAGGTTAATCGTAAATTTATGTGCTCCTCAGACGTAACGCAGACTTGAAACAGCTGTCGTCTCTCATCATTAGAGCTGCGATATTTCATCTTGAGTAAGAGCTCGCTGTACCTCCATCAACGGTTCTGCTAGCAACACTTAATTGCTTGATGAGACGCCGAAGCTTCGAGTTGACTAAGTATGCAAATAAGTGTATGTTTCCCAACAGTTCTCATGGAATGGCTTAATTTTCTGTTGGGCTTAATTATTCTTCAGGCTGATGAATCAGCTCTTCATTTATCATATTACAGAGACCTTATTATATACAGGGTGATTCTAAAATCATGGGGCAAACTTTAAAGGTAGATAGAAACAAGTCATTTTTACAACAAAACATGAGGTAGAAAACGCAAAGGGCGACCGTTCTTTGTCATTGAATTAAGTAGAAGAAACGGATTCATCAAATAAAAGATTAATGGAATACAAATTTATGACAACACAACTATACAGTTGCAGGAATAACAACATCGGAAGCGTGCGCATAGATTTGGACGGTAACTCTTTTGAACACTACTTATTTTAAGTATTCCAAAGATTTGTTGTTTTTACTATGTCCGTACCTATTTGTCATTGTATCTAGTATGCTTAAAGTGAACATTTATTCTTTTCCCTCAAAACGGGGCATTTTTTAATTTTTAGGTAATATTATGTGAATTCAAGAAAACGCATATTTCTTCAGTTTTTATTTATTAACGAAAAGAACAGGAATCGACACGTTCTTGTGATCTTGCGTTGTTTTGAAGAACACATTTTTGCTACAGTATATTTGGTGTTGATTTAAAAAAAGAATGAAATTCTTCACATTATTTCTTAAAATTTACTTTGGTAATTAACGTTGTTCTATAAACTGCGACTTCCAATTGTGTTTTGTAGCTCATCCACAACTTATTCAGAAGAAAAAAAGTCCCTTCCTACGAGTGCATTAGTGCCGTGCAGACATAGAATTTATTCAATAATGATTCGAAAGTGCATCTGATTTAAATTATTGGCGCGAAAGCGTTTGAACAGTTCCACCCAACGACTTTCGGTTTCAATATTCCCAGTGTTTCATTCTGTCACTTTGTGCAGAGTAATGAAGTTAGAACTAAGTGCGAGGTAGGAGGCTTCTGACCAACTTACATATCTGTGACACGTATAGCGCATCATGCTCCGTCATCACCGTGCTACTGGACATCACCGTCGGATTTTTTTAAAATTATTATTCTTGGCGCCTTCTTGTTTGAAATTGTTATTGTGGGTTGCTGTCTTTCTGAAAACGGGACATTTGGGCGTCCCGAAGCTGCGCTTGGGGGACAACGGGACAGACTACCAAGAAACGGGACGTATGGTCACATTAAGTATGCTGCGTACGATTTACGTATATTGGTGTTATTTATGCAACCGTGTTGTTGCACTGGTGTAAATTCGTAATCCATTAATTCTGTGTTGCATGCTTTAACTGCTGTATCAGTTTCTTGACTTAATTCTTTGGCAAAGAGTCCCTAGTAGCTGTCATCCCTCGCGCTTGTGACTCCATGTTCTATGGTAGAAATGACTTGTTGTTGAATACCTGACCTACCCTTCAAGTTAGTACCAAGATTTTAGATTCACCTTATATACAGGGTGTTCACACTTATCGTGGTCCAATAGATAATTTGTAAACTGTTAGAGATAGACATATAGTTCCAATTGGAAAAATGCTTTAAATGAAGGGAATAATTATATTTTATGTTTTTTGAGTCACTAAATATATTTCTGAAAAAGTTACGAATTCTAAATTTTTATGCGGTCCCCCGGTCCTATCAGTCATATTTAGTAAAAAATTCTTGACACTCTAACATTTTAAACAAAAGAAGTCCCACTCTTCTGCGACTAAAACCGAGCGAGTCCCGGAGCTTTGAATTTCACGATTTTTAACCAATCAGCGGCCTCGTCGAGCAAGTGCAGCGCATTGATTGGTGGATCGTCTTCAAGACGGCTATTGAAATGGTGTAAAGTGGTCTAAGTCAGCGATATTCAAAGCTCCATAACTCGGTCAGTTTTAGTCGCAGAAGAGTGGGACTTTTTTTTTGTTTAAAATGTTAGAGTGTCAAGAATATTTTAATAAATGTGATTGATAGGATCAAGGGACCGTATAAAAAGTTAGATTTCATAACTTTTTCAGGAATATATTTATTCATTCAAATAACATATATTATAATTCTTCCCTTCATTTTAAACATTTTTCCAATTGGAACTATATGTCTATCTCTAACGGTTTAGAAATTAGCTGTTGGACCACGATAAGTGTGGACACCCTGTATATTAAGAGTTAGACAGGAGAATACTTCAGAGGTTAACTAACTTTTTTAAAAAACTAAATCTAGTTATTTTTTTGTATATGAATTACTTACTCGTAAGTATAAAAAGGAGCATTAGTCAGTCATTCAGTGCATTTAATTCAAACACGTGACACTTTTTCAATTCAGGTCTATTTTTCTAGGCGAGACAAAGAGTCAAAAATTGAAACTGTGTCCGGTTAATTCGGGACCTCTAGATGTATAAAATAAAATGGAAAAGAGAGTTCACTTTTACTTAAATTTTATTTAAAATTAGCTATTTTAACCAACTTTTTAAAAATTTAATCTAATTCATCTTTTTTTAAAATATAAGTAAAATCTAGGTGTGGTGTAGATTTTTTGGATTCTAGAATTTACTCAAAATTTAAATTCTAAATTTTGATCAGCTTTGTTTTGTTAAAGCGTTTTAAAGCGTTTTCTTTTGTTTATATTTGAACAGAAATTTGATGTAGACGTAAATATTGTGTCAATATTTTTTTTACTTCGAAAATGTCTTCCTTAAATTGAGTTCTGAAAGATAATTATTTGTGTTCATTTAAAAATTTTAGTAAGCTGCAAATTTAATTGAATGTTAAAAAAATCTCAACATAGGACAATCCCGGACGTTTTTTCAATCCGGAACAAATGGTCAATATTCGGATTGTTTTGGCTAATCGTAGGCATTTAGTCGCTTTAGTAGTACAGATTTCTCAGAAATCTAGAATTTTCAAGGTACCAGAGTCATCTATACCGTTTCGGAGAATCAAACCAATCGAATCGAAGAATTCTAATTACAAAGAAAACTAGAGTTCTGAAATTTTCGTGTTGATCTATTTGCATTTTTATCGTTATTGCAAAATCAAAAGGGTACCATTATCGATCTAGTTTATGAGAAATAAAACTTAGTCAACGAGTTCCATTTTCCCAACATCACCCCCATGTCCTATAATATAACAATCAACAGGTGGTGACCTAATCTCATGTTAGAGCCACTTGTGTTTAGGAATGATGCGGGCTGGAGGTATGTCACAAATAGTTCTCTCGCACACATGTGGGCAGGGACGCTTAACTAGAGCACACCATTATGAATTCCAGATTGGGATGCATATGCAAGTTTATTGTTTATTGCATTTTGCCAATTGCAGATGGGTTGGAATGTTTATTGTGTTTTGTCTACTCTCACGATACCGGCATTCATAAAACACTTCATTTTCATTTCGTTTCCATGAAATGGGTTTGCTGATTTTTACTTTCTCTATTACGGCATACAAAGAGAAAGTATTGAATCGTCAAAATTCGAAATGAAGATTTGTGACGAATCTCTATGTTTAGGACCTCCCTGAAGTCCGGCAAACACAATTTTGAAAGTATGCGTCGAGTGTCTGTGAACACGACTCGAAAACTGTTAGAGCTAGGGATGAAATTCGGTATTGGTCTTAAAACATAATTTGTGGTTTCTTCATTTTGAAGACCTCGTTCTACGGGAAGGCCTTTGTCTGTCTCTCACTGCCGGTCATGCGAACACTATAACTCAAAGCTTGCATAGCTAGATGGATAAAATTTCTGGCAATACACAGTTTTATCACCAAGTGAATGTAGGTCCGTATAAAATTTTGGGCCAACTAGTCAACGGCTGACTGTCTGTCGGTCTGTATAATCGCATACTTGTTCACTTTTGAAACGAACTCATGCACACATGCGTACTGGAAATGCCTGTGCACGCGGAAGGATTAAGTACCACTTTGTCCTTGAGACGGTAGAGGGAAAATCGGTTCGCATTATAATCGCCACGCATCTCTTTGATCTTGATTCTTTACGTAAATATTTTGCCAATCACTATATTCTACAATGTAAAACCTTCTTGAGACATTAGATTCTGTTACGGTAGGTCTGAATTCTTTTTATCCAATGAGAGGAACAGCACCTTAAAGCATAACAGAAAGTTTAGGGGAGACCCACTCCCCGCTGGTTTATCGAAAAAATAAATACATTAAATTGTAAACCTCCTTAAAAATAGGGCGATTTTGACACACAGGTATGAGTTGTTCCGGCATTGTTTACACCACTGTCCAGTGCCCGTGAAATTTTTGCAAATGCTGCTGATTTCTGAGCTGACAATCCACCACTGGTGAGGAGGCTGCCAGTTTGCAAATAGCAACTTGCCGCATCGAAACAGCTGACCCCTCGGAGGTACGTGGACCATCATGAAAAACACCTAAATAACATCTTGGGAAAAAAACCGACACAATTCAAAAACTATTTTTCCAAAACAGCAATACGTAACTGAACGAAGTAATGA